>JAWPHD010006802.1:0-138847 GCA_037043455.1 Cyrtodaria siliqua
GTTTTGACTATCGAAAATAGGTACTTGTGTATTGGATTGATGCTTGGAAGCAAATACACGCGCGTCATAAAAACGCACAGGTGGTAAAATAGCTGCGTCAGAATTGGGTTAAATTGAATATCCAGGCGTCAAAACGCGTGTGTACGCGTCTATTGAGAACCCTGAGTCGTATCTTCATAGCTGAAGGTTGCATTTTCATTACACTTGAAAATCAAGTGTAATGAAAATGTTTATCCTAATAGTGGGATGAGACGCGGCTTTTTTTTTCTGCCATAATCGCGCCAGTAATGCCGGAGTTATTGCCCTTTAATTGATAAAAATTGCTTCATTCTGTCCATCCACAGCCATATCTAGATAACTGCTTGTTTTTGATTTTCATTAAACTTGATTATAATGTTTATCTCCATAGTGGGATGTGACATGGCAAATTTATTTCGAAATCGTCCTAGTAACGCTATTGCCCTTGAATTGATAAATGTCCCCTTTCATTATTCAGGTTGTGGGTTCTAATCTCACTGGAGGCATTTTTTTTTTCATAAGAAACCTTGGTTCATGGGTACAATTTTTCTTATTTTTCTTTAATTGGGATCAGTTTTACATGGTGTTTAAATCTTCTGCTCTGAAACTACAAAAGATAAAGGTTTAATATTTTTTATTTATTATCATCTTATGAATCCTCTACAATTTTTTTCAAATGGTGACCCTGGGGTCAAATTTTGCCCCGCCCCTGGGGTCACAGTTTTACATAGACTGATATATATATATATATATAGGGAAAAACTTTAAAAATATTCTTCTCTGAAACTACAAGAATCGAAGGTTCATATTTTGTATTTCCACTCAGCTTATGGTCCTCCACCAAGTTTGTTTGAGTGGTGACCCTCGGGTCAAAGTTGGCCCCACTCCAGGAGTCACATGTTTTACATATACTTATATAGGGAAAAATTCAACTCGAGGATAATACATCATTCGGTGGGGGATATCAATTCATCAAATTCGCTTGTTCAAACTTCATCTGCCATTTTTTAGATCACCTGAGACGAAGAGAGAAAGGCTCAAGGTGATCTATTGGGATCACTCTTTGTCCGTCCATCGTTAACTTTTGCTTCACATGACTTCTCCTCAGAAACCGTTATGATAATGAGGTCAAAGCCTCTAAGAGTTGTTCAAATTAGATCAATGCGATATCCAAGATGGCCACCATTACCATATATGGTCTCGGTGGTCCAAAGTTTGTACATGTGTAACGTGTACCGTCTTCACTTAATGTTTAGGCTAAATAAAATAATAGGTGTGTTTCCGGTTACCCGACCTACCCTAGAAATTCCCGCCGACCCTATGGTTTTTATTGCATTCCAAAAAAAAAAATTAAAAAAATTCAAGCCAACCCCCGTCCGTAATGGATTCCGGAATATACCGTCTCCCTGTCAGGCAGGCGCTTGATTGAATTGATAGATATATCGACCGCGTTTATACAAGCGTCTTGCTCACATCGGCCGGATGTCAGTCTCCCTCCTGTCAGGCAGGCGCTTGCCGTTTATCTACTCGTTGACTATAGGTACCAATCGTAGGTTCCGTTACTGTTAGACAAGTGCGTGTTGAAAACGTGATCGAAACAAAAATCTGAAATAACTTAAGAGGTGATTAAATGATACCACCGAATAATGATTAGAGTTGTGTTTTCTTAATTGTTTGATAAAACGGACCTTTTGGCATTCCAAACAAATTAATGCATGAAAAAAAGTTAATAATAGATGACATTTCTACTGATTTTTCGGCAATATTTTACTTCCGGAAAAGTGCGGTGTCATAGTAGTTCGGATAGGTACATACGTTTGGATGGAGGAAAAACTTCTTTTTTTTATTAAATATTGTTTTTAGCTTGGGAAACAAAATACATAAATTGGTCTTATATGTCTTAATGAGGAATAAGCCTTTTAGGAAGAAGTTTGAGAATCATATTTACACCCTTCATAGAACTCCATACAAATTGATAGAAAGATGAATAAATAAAGATACATGCAATATATTTATATTAATTCTTCTCTCAATTCTTTCTTCTATAGTTACAGTATATATATATATATATATATATATATATATATATATATATATATATATATACATAGTGATATAGAACATGTATAATATACATAGTGATATAGAACATGTGTAATATACATATTGATATAGAACATTTGTAATATACATAGTGATATAGAACATGTGTAATATACATAGTGATAAAGAACACAAGACGAGGCAGGAATTGTCCGGCACCAGTTTCAGCACCATTTATTAAGGTTTAATATACAAAATATGTCACAAAGTAGGTGATATTAAAGAGTGTGAACTTGCTCTATATCACGAGGAGTTTTATTGTCGGACAAAAAAAAAATCAAAAAAAAATCTCTACCTACCCTACTTAATTGGCAATAAAAAGTAAAACCAAAAAAAAAAGATTTCACCTACCTACCTACCCTATCTTTTTTTTCAATTTAACAGGAAACACACCTATTATTTTATTTGGCCTTACAATTATATATTTTAACAAGTATAAATGTTTCAAGCTGACTGATTGTTTGTGACGGTATCAATTAACTTTACATACCAGCAGGCGCGTAGCCAGGCATACGCCCGTACGCCTCTTGGAAAAAAATGAGAAAACATAGTGCCCCAAAAATGCAATAAAAACTGAACCCTGACTAGGGTGAGACCCATCATTAGAAATTTATAAACATATATTATTATCAATAAAACCGGCAGATGTAAAGTGAATTTCATTTTTAAAAGCCATCATTTTCATCCCAAAATCGTCAAAAGCAACGTGCGGACGCTTAGGGCTTCCGGGGGGCGAAGCCCCCCGGCCCCCCACCAACCGCCCCCTGGACCCCAATATACGGGCGTATCCTCCAAAAGGGCCTAGCTACGCCCCTGACCAGTATACCAACCTTATACAACATCAAACCGTCTCACAATGAGTGTCTCCGTGGCCGAATGGTTAACGATGTTGCATTGTAAACCTTCGCCTCTAACCGAATCCCACTGGGAGCTTGACTTGTAAGTGAGGAAGTGTCGATTCTTACGGATGGAGGGAGATGTACAGTAATGGTTCTACCCAGGAAAAGTGGGTGGTCTGCCTCCACCGCAAAAAAAAACACCATCATATATAACCTTGCATGTGTTGAAAATGACGTAAAACACAATACAAACAAATAAACAAAACAAACAAACTCAACACACTTGTTTCAAACCACTTTACACCAGATGAAACCGTATAAGATAGTCTACGACCCGGTACACTGTAATGGAAAGACTCAGCAACTCTGAGAATACATTGCATCTCTGAGAGTCCCTCTTTACCATCGGCTTGAACCAAAGTCCCAGAACTACCCTATACAAAATCTCTTTAACGTATCGAACATCAGCTTCAACCACTATAAAACAGGCTTAACTTAAAAAATAATCTTCTCTGAAACTACGAGAGCCAGAGGTTTAATTATAATATTTTGCATTTACTAAACTTCACATGGTGAATGTTATTTAATTTTTTTAAAATTAGGTAAACGCAACATCCAAGATGGCCACCATAGAAAAATCTTTTAATTACTTCTTGTCAGGGCCTTTTTTACCCTTCTTTGCAGCGGCCTTTATTATAAGGCCCCTTCCCCACCCAAATTTCTTTTAAAATCATGCAGTTTTCCCCATTTTTAGATCACCTGAGTCGAAGGCTCAAGGTGAGCTATTAGAATCACTCTTCGTCCGTCGTCCGTCCGTCGTAGTCATTAATTTTTCTTCAAACGACTTCTCCTCAGAAACCGCTTAGCTAATTTTGACCAAACTTCACGTGGGTGATCCTTAGATGAATGCTTTTTAGATTTGTTAAAATTAGGTCAGCGCGACATACAAGATGGCCGCCATTGCCATATATGGTCGAAACCTTAAAAAATCTTCTTCTCAAGAACCGCTCTACAGATTTCAACAGTTTTTCTTTTAAAATGATCACCAACGCCTAGATTATCAAGTTTGTTCAAATGAAGTCCCCGGGGTCAAAAATGGCTGTGCCTAAGGAGTCCAAAGTTTGTATATTGAGATTTTGCCGGTTTTTCATATAGACATATAGGGAAACAATTTAAAAAATCTTCTTCTCTGTAACCACAAGGCACAGAGCGCTCACATATTACATGTAGCATCAGCTTATGGTCCTGTACTAAGTTTGTTCAAATGGTGACGGGGGTCACAGTTTTACATAGACTTATATAGGAAAACAATTAAAAAAAAATTCTTCTCTGAAACTACAAGAGCCAGAGGTTTAATATTTTGCATTTGCTATAAGCTTATGGTCCTCTACCAAGTTTGTTCAAATAGTGACCCAGGGGTCACATTTGGCCCCACCCCGGGGGTCACAGCAGTTTTACATAGGCTTGTATAGGGAAAAACTGAAAAAATCTTCTTCTCTGGAACCACATGGCACAGAGCTCTTATGTATTACATGTAGCATCAGCTTATGGTCCTCTACTAAGTTTATTCAAATGGTGACCCTGGGGTCAAATTTGTACCCGCCCCGGGGTCACAGTTTTACATAGAATGCAAGAATCAGAGGTTTAATATTTTGCATTTACTATAAGCTTATGGTCGTTTACCAAGTTTGTTCAAATAGTGACCCTCGGGTCAGATTTGGCCCCGCCCCAAGGGTCACATGTTTTACATAGACATGTATGGGGAAAAACTTAAAAAATCTTCTCTGAAACAGCAAGAGCCAGAGGTTTATATTTTGCATTTGCTATAAGCTTATGGTCCTCTCCCAATTTTTTTCAGATTCAAATGATGGACCTGGAGTCACATTTGGCCCCGCCCCGGGGGTCACAGTTTTACATAGGCTTGTATAGGGAAAAACTGAAAAAAAATCTTCTTCTCTGGAATGCAAGAGCCAGAGGTTTAATGTTTTGCATTTGCTATAAGCTTATGGTCCTCTACCAAGTTTGTTCAAATTTGGCCGCGCCCCGGGGTTCACAGTTTTACATAGACATATATATATACAGGGTTCCGGAAATACGGTTGCCCGACGCCCCGGGCAAGTGGATTTTGGGTGCGGGCAAGTGACCTCCGCAAATCTGGTTGCCCGCCACTTGCCTGACGGACATTTCCATTCCAGAACAAATCAAGTGGCAAACTAGCCATATCAGAATTTCATTTTGATAACTGAATAAAACTGGCCGCTGTTTTTTGCCGCTAGCAATTGTTAATAAGATCAAACAACTTTCGGTACAATCAACAATCTCGCCCCAGGCAGCTTAATTTGTGGCATTATTTCAATAAACAACTAATTAACCCACACCTGCATTTCACACCGTTTGAAAACAACACCGTATCACAATTTATCCTGACACGACCGTCAGACGTGTGTCTATCGGCCAATGAAATTGCGGCATTTATGTCCGTGACCTTCCAACCATAAACATAGCTATACTTTCAGAAATCGTTTCCAAATAATCTCTGAACGTCATTTGGACTTCCACCAGTCATATCAGAAAACTCTTTTTTAATTTGCAAATTTAATGTGTTAAAATAATGATTGACAGACCCATGTGACATTATGTTTTTGTTTAGATAATTTTGCCGAAGATTTTTTCGTAACGAAAATACATTTCTTTTACCCGAAACACTCGTTTATCAATGCGCTTTTATGAGGTATTTGGTGTATTTCATTGATATAGTCTATAATTAAACGTATATGGAAGTGCATACTTCACAAATAAGTTGCATAACTTAGCGATATGCGCATGTCATGGGTTTTCGCGATTTCAGAACACTCACGGAACCTTTTTCTCAAGTTCTAAACTTTCGCTTTTGATAAATAAGGTTACTGCTACTACTTCTTAAACAATTCTAAGGGAACCACTATTCATGCCTCTTGCTTTATCTAATTCCCTTTAGTTAAAATACAAAGCCGTAGGAACGTTACCATGGTTGCAGAAATTGTGGGCCAAGTGAATATTTTTAATAACGTTTTTGTCTTGTTTCTTTGCTTGTCGCACATTTAAATGAATACAATAGCTTCTTTTTTTTCTGTCAACTGGTTAATTGTACACACTGTGATATTAAAAGTTCCATACACTATCTGCTAAGCATTTGTTTTTGGATGGTCATCAAAACTGATGGGGTTTTGTGTGTGGTGATTGGTGGGGTGGGAGGGCGGAATAAAATGAGTTTGTATACTGTCTCATCATTTTATGATTTAAGTAACACAAAGATGTAATAGACACAAAAGAAGAAAATGCAACCATTTGATTTTTGTATATGAATAAATACAATGTATTACTAATTCATAAAATACATTCTCCCTTCCTTTTCTAAGTATAACGGTCCAAATTATGTGGCGGTCCGTCCCGTTTAACACGAATAATGGTACAGCGCCAATTTTTGGGGCAATTAAGTGTTCTTAAATGTGGGGCAAGTGACATTATTGGCTGGGCAAGTGACTTTTGAAAATCCACTTGCCCTGGGCAAGTGGATTTTCAAAATATTTCCAGAACCCTGTATATAGGAAAAAGAAAATCTTCTCTGAAACTGCAAGAGCCAGAGGTTTAATATTTTGCATTTACTATAAGATTATGGTCCTCTACCAAGTTTGTTCAAATAGTGACCCTTGGGTCAAATTTGACCCGCCCCTTGGGTCAAAGTTTTACATAGACTTATATAGGAAACACATTAAATTTTTCTTCTCTGGAACTACAAGAGCCATAGGTTTAATATTTTGCATTTACTATACTCTTATAGTCCTTTACCAAGTTTGTTCAAATGGTGACTGTGGGGTTACATTTGGCGCCGCCCCAGGGGTCATGTATAGGGAAAAACTTCAAAAACCTTCTTCTCTGAAACCACAAAACTCTCATATCACGGGTTCAGTGCAAAACTATTGTATCTCCTTCTTATTCATATGTAGTTACAATAGTTTTGCGCTGACCCCTCGATATATTACATGTGGCCCTGGAGTCACATTTGGCCCTGCCGCAGGTGTTACATTCTAGCACCTTTATTTTGTATTTAATATTTACCAAACTTTGTCAGTGTTTTTATATCAATGTGGTTATACATAACAGAGCCCACATTTCTTGAACAATCTTAACCAAACTTGCATTGACCATAAGATTTCGAAGAAGTTTGATAATGTGCCAGTACTCAGGTGATCGATTGAGGGCCATTTTGGCCCTCTTGTTTAAACTTACCTCTGGAACGTTCATTCCCCATTAAATTATTAGCCCATTTGAAGTCCCTGGGGTCAAAGATGGCTGCATCCCCAGGGCTCCAAAGTTTGTATATATTTTGCATGGTTTGCATAGACTTACATAAGGAAAGACTTTAAACATCTTCAGTCAGCATTTTCGAGGGGACACTTTTTTTCATCATTGCAAAGATCCTCAGGTGATCAATTCAGGGCCATCTTGGCCCTCTTGTTTAGAGCATGCAATAGGAAACACACTTTTTTTGTTGTTGGCCCAAACACATTTGCTTAAATGATTACCGTATGTTCTCTAATAGTAGCACCTCCCCTAATAGAAACACCCCTAATCCCACCTTTTAAAGGGACACATGGCAATCTTGAGTTTTATTCAGATATTAAAATTTCTTCCTCGATTTACTTATCCTGTGTCATTTTAACTTTAAAACTGCTTGCATGTAAGTAAATAAAAAATTGAGATATTCAATTTTCTTCACTATTTTACCAAATTTTTAAATATACTATTGGTGCAATATTATAAAAGTTAGTAAATATGTAAAAACAATTTGCCTTAAAGTATTCTAATAATTAATATTAATGATTGAACAAATGCAAGTTAAGAAAAAAACTAACGGGACGCCGTGAGTTTTTAAAAAATCAAGATTGTCGTGTGTCCCTTTAAATGAAATCAGTCATTTTTGATCTTTTGTATAAGGGAATCCAAACCAAATTCAATAATTTCGATGTTTTACAAGTATAACCGTACTAAACTTTTTCTTCTTAAACTTTAATAAATGTTATGCATCTGTAGCACCCGGGTGCTACTACTAGGGGAATATGATTCTCCTCAGAAACTCCTTGGTCACTTTTAACCTATCTTCACGTGGATGACCCTTAGATCAGTGGCTTTCAAATTTGTGGAAATTAATACATCTGGCCCGGTTAGCGCAGTTGGACTATTGCGATATTCTATTTTTATTACCCGCGAGTGTAATTTTAGTGTAGGTTACGAGTTCAACCCTGCGAAGCGGTACTTCTTTTTTTTTGTACCGCTATTGAATTCCAACAAACAGTCTCGGTTTTTTTCAGCAAATATTTAATAATGGTTGATGAGTTCTGTTTGTCAACGCAAATTTTTGTGTTTTATAAGCTAAAAGTTCGTGACATTGTCTCTTTCAATAGTGAGCGTAGACAGCTCCACAGTTGACTTAAACCCGACCTGAACATTGAAGCAGTCTATACCGAGCAATTTTATAGGCTGAAATCTGATTGGTCAATCTGATGTGACCTCCAATGCAGTGTTGTCAGATCCTTAGTAGCTAGTGTAGAGTATCATACATGTAGCTTGATAAAGGGTCTGATTTTAATGAGATTAGGTATTACATTGATACAAGATCATAAAACACATGTCACTTATGTATACATCATCATGTATGGTGAAATTAAACAATTGCAAGGTATTAGTAAATATTCTTGGTTATTAAAACAATTTTTGGTATATGTCCTTTAAAAATTACTTTAAAATGTGAACATTGTAATAATGAATTGCATGTGCATTCGTAGGTTACAATTAAAGGGACACACGGCAGTCTTGATCACTGTTAGTTTACATAATTGGCCTTTGTTTACTCATTAATATTAATTGGAAGAATTGTATAAAAAAATTTTTTAATATTACTAACTGTTGATATTATTGCACTAATAACATGTTCAACCTGATGGTAGGATAAGAAGAAAAATTGAAAACCCTAAATTTTATTTAATTATATGCAAGCAGGTTTAAAATCAAAATGATACTGGATTAATTAATCGAGATGCTATATATAATTGTAATGCCGGATAAAAAAATTTAAGATTGCTGTGTGTCCCTTTTAAGAAGATAAGAAGAGGTTTTGTCTTCCTTCTCCTGGCACGAGATTTTTTGTCAATAACCAGTGTTATGAATTTAAACATGATTTGACAGACATTCATTATATTTTGCATGTTATTTTATCATATATGACTATTATCCACAAATAAAAACTTAGAGAGAGATGTAAACCTTTTATTTTCTCCTCTTGCTCAAAAATCTAAATAATGTCCAGGTAAGTCGCTCTTGAAAATCAATTTACACTTGTAAATTCAGTCAAGATCAAACTTTAAACCTAGAGGAACCAGTCACAAAATATAAAAGAATCTTACATCTTTTCTTGGATTCGAAAGATTGCCAATTTAAATTATTATTCTTACAACAATTCCACTATGCATTGCTGTATCATTATTATCACAGGTTAAGAATAAATGATTGGAAAGTCACAGATTAAAGGCAGATTATTCATGACAATATTAATCAAATGGTGGTTATGTTACTTACTCTTAGAGCTCCAGATCGCAAATAAAATTAAAATGAGGCAAAAAACGCAAAAGATTTCGTTCTGTGGTAGGTTGTTAAGAGCTATATGTGATACTGGAAAGTGTTAGTAAGCAAAATGCTGTACTGTAACCCTATGGGAACGATTTGGTGGTGCAAATTTTGAACGTATTGACAGCGGAGTGATATGCCAAAGTACAAACCTTTATTCTACCGCAATATAATTCTGAGCATAATTTACTGTATATTTAAAACATTCAAGCCAAAAAAAATAATTCTTTTGTAATTTAAGCTTTTCCTATAAAGTTAATTCAGATAAATATTAGTGCAATCAAGAAATTTAGCATTTCCATCGTTATTCATTGCTTGCCAAATTTTTTGGTATTTGATGAGATGTTGACAGAGGTGTATGTGTATGCAAGGAATGACAACTCTGGGTAGAGATTATATATACGCTTGACAAAACTTTCATAGACTGGTTTCGGGTTCATATTTACTTCTTAAAACATGTTGAAACAGTGTATAATTAATGGGTACTGTATTCCAGTCTGCTTTAATTAAATATCTTTTTCCCATAAAAAAAAAATGAAAACATATCCTCATGCAGGCAGGAACTTTTTAGTCTCTCTACAGTCCCTGCTTCAGGTAAAAGTATAAACATCGATCACAACGTAAATAAATTTACGAGTTACCTTTCCATGAATGAAGACGTTTCTTTTGAGTCAATTGTTCGGCAAATATTGTTTGATTTAATGGACCAAAAGTGTTGCAAAGTAAAAAAAGAAAAAAAGAAAAAAAGAAAACACAAATAATTTTTATGTGTACACAGACTTATAATTTGACAATTTAGTTGAAACTTTACAATGAGTAATTGAAGAAATAAAAAGCAAATGAAAACAAATGAAGGGTAAAAATATCGAGAAGAAAAAATAAAAGGGGTGGGAAAAAAAAAAAATATAAAAAAATGTAGGGTAAAAAAAAACAACAGTAAAATCTTTATCTAGAGCTCTAACAAATGTTACAACATAACGAAAATATGGTAAATGCAATGTTGGCAATGTTGCTGTTCCAAACATGCGTATTACTGCTTTAAAACACAATTTTTAACACAAATACATTATTATGTCTAAAAACAAATAGAACAAACATAATGTATAAGGATTGAATTCAAAATAAAGTTAGCGAAGGGCTTCACACACTTGAAACATTTGAAACTAGCCTATGTTTTTCATGGCCCGTAGAAAGATCAGAACAATCCTTAATCTTTTTCCCATTGCTGTAGTACCAACGATAATATGCCTTGGGAGAACAATAATGATAAAAAAAAGTGCAAGAGAGCCAACTACTAAGAGGGCTGGCGAGACGCAGTCGGTAGAGCGGTGGATTTGTTACTGGAGGCCCCGCGGGTTCAATCCTCCATGGAGCCACTGAGTTTCGTCGGTGTGTTCTTGGGCAAGACACTTTCCCTTAGCCTCGTCCGTCAGATGGGGACCTAAACCGGGCGGTCCCGTGTATCGATCTATCCTCCGAGCATGTTAAAGAACCATAGACATCTATTCGATAATAAGAGTAGGACACGGTTCCCGGATTCCTGTTTATCCTTCCCCTCTCTCTGGGGCGGCTGTAAATAACCTATACTGTGTTGATGAGCCATTCAACAACATTCAACTGAACTCAACTAACTGCCAGTGTTTTTTCAGACAGTGGCATAACCATTTTCTATTGAGACATGCGCAGTAGTTCTGCCTTATTGAAAAGTGAAGTTTGTTCGAAATTAGACTTTAACAGGAAGGATCAAGTAAATATAAATATAATACATTATAAGCCTTAAGCCGGGCATCCATTTGTAAGTGATACATGGTCAGTATCCATATCCACGCCAGTGAAAAATCATAGAGAAAATGTTGGGAAGCATCCATTGATCAGTTCCGTGTCGGTGACGAATCGCACAATGTGTGATTTTTGACGGACACGGATCACGTACAAATTGATTCACGGCTTAATACATACAATCATTGATTTATTACATTTCTATTGGTGAAAGATTAGGATTTCGCAAAGAAAGACTTTAGGCCATCCTTAAATGTTTTTTGTTTTGCTGTGTAGGTTCTATCACTAAAAAGGCAGCTAGCCAGCTACCCAACTTTTTTTGTTTGAACATTTGGAGGACTTATAAGCAGAGCTTATGGGATGGCAAGTTGTCCGTCGTCCGTCCATCACCGTCGTCCGTCCATTAACTTTTGCCTCGTTAACACAATAGGGCCTTCATTTTTCATCCTATCTTTACCATCTCTACCAGATTGTTGATATCAATGAAAGCTTGGATGAGTTTGATAAAAGCAGCGATCTTCAGGGTTGGAAAATTCTTTAAAAGTGTACTCTAAAACTTAATCGTCCTTAAAAAAATTCTACTCGTCCTTATATTTTGGTGATTTTCATGTTTATGAAGCTTGAAGTCTTAAATGTCATTTAAATGCTCTCTTTATTCGAATTCTTTTTTATGGTAATAAAATGAGCATCCAATTGAAACTTACAGACTGCAAAGAAAACACACTCAGGGTTACTGTGAAACTTTTAATATTGATTTAGTAACTGACATGAAATAATTCACACATTTTCACTTATGACGAGTCATCAAATTTAGATTCTTTTCTGTCAAAACAAATATAAATTTTGTTCAAATATAAATGCTTTGTTTGTTTGTTTGTATGGTGTTTTACGTCATTTTCAACACATGTAAGATTATATATGACGGTCGATTTTTTTTGTGGTGGAGGCAGACCACCAACTTTTCCTAGGTAGAACCAGTACTGTACACCTTCCGCCATCCGTAAGAATTGACACTTCCTCACATACAAGTAGAACTCCCAATGGGATTCGAACCCGCAGTGGAAACATTTAACACAACGTTGTTAACCCTTCGGTTAATATTTTATATGTATTTTTAAACAGTTAACATTATATTAATTTGAACGATCTTAGTTTATTCACACAATAAACAAAATATATGGGCAAGTTAAAATCATAGCATTCACACTTTACACATGGAACATACGAATACGGTCCCGGATTATAAATATTTTACATATCAAATTCGATAGCTGTTAAGTTACAAACCGAACGATTTTATTGGATTTTGGACTATTCATCGGATTAGGTGAAATTTTACTCCCTGAACCAATAGTTACTCGCCATGGCGAGCGGACAAGTGGAATTTTCCAACCCTGCAGATCGGACCATTTACACCGGAGTTATGGCCTTTGATTTTGTGAAATATGCTATAATTTGGCCTGGTTAACACGATGGGGCCTTCATTTCTCATCCGATCTTTTTCAAACTTCATCAAATTGTTGACCTCAAAGAAAGCTTGGACGAGTTCGAAAACCATCCAGATGAGACCAGTAACACCGGAGTTATGGCCCTTGATTTTTTTTAATATGCTATATTGAGAACTTGGGTCAAACTCATGGTTTCCGCTCAATAACTTTTGTTAGGAATGAGGTATTGCGATGAAACTTGCCGGGTAGGTAGCTTATATGGAAAGGAGGGTTGGGATTGCATTTGGGGTATTGCGACGAAACTTGCTGGGTAGGAAGATTGGTATTGCATTTGGGGCTACTGGAATCAAGGTCAAGGTCGCTGTTACTAAAAATAGAAAGGTTTCGGCTCAATAATTTGTGTTAGGAATGAGGTACTGCGACAAAACTTGCTGGGTTGGTAGCTTATATGGAAAGAAAGATTGGGATACCATTTTGGGCCACTGGTTTCAAGGTCAAGGTCACTGTTATATATTTAATGGTTTCCGTTCAATAACTTTTGTTAGGAGTGAGTCATTGCCACCAAACTTGTTTGTTTGGGTAGCTTATATGGAAAGGAAGCAAGTTGGTATTGTATTTGGTTTGTCGCTGTTATTAAAAATATAAAAAATGGTTTCTGCTCCGTATCTTTTGTTATGAGTATGATATCGCAATGAATGTTGAACCGGTCTACAGATCTCAACTTAGCAATCACAGTGTTGTCCAGATATATATGTATGTCAGTTCATCCATCCGTCCGCTTGTTCGTCCATTATCCATACGTCCGATTTTCATTTCTTAATATCTTCTTCATTACTTGGAGGATTTTCACCAAACTCCACCAACATGTTCATTATATAGATCCAACATCAGTTGCACAATTTTGGGTCGCTTTGACCTACTTTCAACAAAATATAGGTCAGGGTTCTCCACAGGATTATTTTCAAGCATAGTGGCATTTAGCGCGTGCTGGGGGAGGGTACGGGAGGGGAAAACCCCCTCCTGTGTTCGATTTTTTTGGCTTTTAGTAACTGCCTGTATTGACAGTGAGGCACTTTTTGTGTGATATAAGTGATGTTAGGAAGCCATATATAATTATATATTGATGATAATAAACAATATAATAAATAATCCATGTTTTAAGACTTTTATTTAAAAAAACAAACTCATAAAAATATTTACTAAAATAAGTTCATACACAATAAAACATACACAATAGTACAACACACATCAACACAACATGCAGCATCTGAAATACATACAATAAACAATAATAAATAATCCATGTTTTAATACACGATGAAGAAGAAAACATACAAAGATTTATTATAAGTTTATACACAATAATACAACATATACATCAACACATCATGCACACATATAATACCATCAACTACACAATATTCATCCCTGGAAATAAAGCAGCACATTTGATAATACTTAAAAAAGATAACCTTAGCACTCAAATAAATCCAACACAAGTTAGCCCATTCAATGTCTTGACTTGTACATATTAGCTAGCAGTTCCTATTCAGATGCTTGACCTTCTAGGTCTAGCCATGTGCCATTCTTCCACTGCCCTGTCATGTTCAAACTGATGGAGGTGGGCCCTGCATTGTTACTGCCAGCAGTGCATTGAGAACTCTGTTACACAGAGTTGACCTGTGCTGTCTTAATTCAATCTGCTGTTGATGTTGGAAGAAGCAGACCAACAGCTGCAATATTGTACAAGTTGGGGTGAGACTCCTGCAGCTCTCTGTCATTCTTTGTAACCTCCCTCAGTTGTCTCCACTCGATCATCATTGAATCTTCATCCTGGTTAAAGTGGCGGGCCAAGGTCTGAAGAAACATATATAAATAATTTAATATATTATAAATATATAATAGACCGACACGCTTAATAATAGTAATAACTGAATTATTTTTGTTTTATTTTGTAAGTAATTTCTAGTATTTTTGTTTTTAAAATATTGACAAGCTTTGAAGTAAACAGATAAATAAACTACCTTCATTTCTTCTTTTCTTTTTTCAAATGACCAGATATTATCCCAAAATTGCTATTTATTTTATTTATTAACGCACAAACTTAAATCAAATGACAATCAAAACAATTATACTTACTTACGCAAAACAAACAAACTCCTGCACATCACATCTTTCATTTCCGTCTTGAACAATACACGTAAGCCGATACACAAACTGCCAATATTAACAAACTTTCCAGTTCAACTGCTTTAAGTTACATTCTCCCATCCAAATTATCTCCCAATTACTGATTAATCCACAACAACCCGACATAATCCAATCAACTCGTGATAATTGCAATTTGTTGTCAACAATCCACTAATCACACAGCGTGTTATCGCACTTTCTGCATACTGCATAGATCAGTCACGTGTTAATTGTGTGTATTGTTTGACGCGAGTTTATGAATTTGTGCACGGTGCGCATAAGGGTTTTTAAAGGCGGTGTTTGCCTTCAGATCAAAGCACCGCGCTCTGGTTTTTAAGCATAGCGGCGCAGTTTAGGCACCGCGGGATGTAAGATTTTGGAAGTCAAGCGTAGCGGCTCTGCTATGCTTAAATGGCCTGTGGAGAACCCTGTAGGTCATGTCCGGTCTCCACTTCTTTCTTGCAGGATTTTCACCAAACTTAACCAGAATGTTTCTTCTATGGCATAATGCATCTAACATCACATGCAAAGTTTTGGGTCACTGTGACCTACTTCCAACAAAATTCAGGTCACATCCAGTCTCCCCTACGACATGCGTATCTTGCTTCTTTCTCGACCTACTTTCGACAAAATTCAGGTCACATCCAGTCTCCCCTACGACATGCATATGTAATGCTTCTTTCTCGCATGATTTTCACAAAACTTCACCATTATTTCTTATTACATTAAGACAGATTAAAACAGATTGTATGTATAATGCATGCAGGACACTTACGTTTTGTAAAACGCTTTTAAAAAAAAAAAATTCTACCTACCTACCACCTTAAAAGATTTTGGGTCAGAGCACAGCAAAACAACTATTTTCTAAAAACTCATTCATTTTGAACTACAGCTCTGTATAACACATATTTGTTAACTAAGTCTGGAAGAAGAGGTAACTGGTCCGGACAATCTTTTCAAAGTTTTGAATAATACAAAATATGCATAAAATCACGTTAACATTTTTAGTAATCATCATGAAATGGATTGGAAATAAATAAATGGGTAGGTTTGTTTATGAAATAATATTTCACTTGATGGGAAGTATGGTTTGTTTCTTTATCTCTTGTGGGTTTATAAAGATGTTTATGAATTTCACATTTTAGCTTAACAACAACCAAAAACAAAAACAATGTTTACCTTAAAGGGACACACGGCAATCTTGATTTTTAATAAAACTCACAGCCTCCCTTTAGTTTTTCACATAAATTGCATTTGTTCAATTAATAGAAATGTATATAAAGTGAACTGTTTTTGCACATTACTAACTGGTGATTATATTGCACCAACAAACTAATTGAAAGTGTATCAGTTATACATAAAATCAGCTCATGAATAAAGAACTTCTTTGTGCTTTATGCTTCGCGCCCATCCTGCCAGTGTAAAAGACATTAGTCCACTCTTAGTGGGTCACTTGGAGTTTATTTCGTAACTAGCAAGGAAGTGCAAAACATTTTTGCGGAATAAATACATTTAATTTCTTATGATCTATCCGGATATTTGATAGTGTGGTAATTTAATGTCTACGAAACGTCTAGTTAATGTGAACGAACGAAACGTTTAATTGTACGATTTCATAGAAGGCTCTTTATGCCTTGTTCTATTTAAAGATCACAACAATACTGAGATTGTTTACTATTTGACATCATGGAAAAGATAGACTAAGACTTTCAACTTTTGGCGACATAGCAGCAACAGTAAAAACAGTGATGCCACTACTGATGACAATTCTACGCTGAATTACACTATGTCCCAATCTCAAAGCAAATATGAGTCACAAGATGATGCTACTATCCATGACGAATCTTTCTCTTCAGAGGCTAGCCAGTCGTTATTAATTATTCCGACATCACGTATAGTGGTTCCAAAAACGAGACAGGACTTTACATCTCTGAACTCCTCGCCATTAATCATTTTGCCACACAATTGCAATGTGTATCCTGAAAATAGTCAATCGCTACTGACTGGTGTATCGACACCTGTAACCTCGAAATCAAAATCTGACCAAGGACATTCGTTAAATGAAACAAACAAAGAACTGCCTCTAAATCAGACATCGACACCTGTAAACAAAAGACTTTGTGATGGAAATTTGACACGAAATGACATAACATATGAACAAGGGTTACAGAATGAAGTGTGTTGAAGGAAATAAAAAGTCAAATTTATTTGTTGCAGCAACTGAGTTTAAACCTACAGTGTCAAGTGGATCAATGCAACTTGAAAATAGACTCTTAACTCTTTGATCGAGAAATCTGCTACTATGCCTCAAATTGGATGTGCTCACAATATATCGGATACGACAGAAGGTGAAAACTCCGAACTTGGAAAAACAACTTTTAGTCAGATCTTGACTAGGAACGAAACCTGCTTGCAAAATAACCAACAGCAAAACAAAAATCAGCGAAAGAATAATGGAAGCAAAGCTGTTAAATTGACACAGAAAAAACAAACGGCGGAAAAACCGTCTTTGAAAATGGCGACTAAGCACAATCAGGCACGCAAAATTGAAGTGGTGATTAATAGACCAAGCTCCGACCCTGGAACATGTAACCATGATCTGCCGCCTGTGTGTGATGAAATCGCACCTATAAGACGACACGACCAAGACAGAAACCCTACACGAGACCACTCTCGATCACCAAATAAAAAGATTCTTTTAATGGGTGATTCAATTTTTAACAGAATAAATATGAAAGCTTTAAATTCTTACGTACACAAACATTCTGTTTCAGGAGCCACTGTGAAAACCTTACTTGGAGATATTGAATTATTCGATATTATGAACTTTGAATCCATTCTCAGTTACATCGGAGGAAACGATCTTTCTGGAACTGCGGATCACGATCTTCTAGAAGAACAGTATACTCAACTGATAGCCATGATTAAATCTCGAAATCCAAAAATCAAAGTTATTCTTTCAAAGTTGGCACCGCGAGGGGATGTTGACGTTACAGTTGTCAACATGATCATCGAACGGTTAGCATTACATAATGGAACCGAATATGTGGATAATTTTAGGTCGTTTTACGATAGAAATGGACAACTCATTATGCGTTTTTTTAATTTCACTGACCATATTCATCCGTCAAATTCGGGGATCAAACGGATTTTGGGAACAATCAATGAAGTCATTCACATAGTTTATGACTTTACGAAATGTGTATATCCACCACGTGCGGCAAATAACTACCATGGTAATCGAAATGTTAGGCGCACTGGCAGTACAAGAATGGACGATGATCGATGTTTAAATTGTTTTGAAAGCAACCACCAGACTCACGAATGTGGACACAAACAACCAATAACGTGCTGGTATTGCGGTCTGATTGTCCATAAATCTGACAAATGTTGGAATTAGGAATTCGGCAAAGAAGCCGTTTCCTGTGGCATAGAAAGTGCAAATTATTTCGCAACTCTGCAAAACATTTGTGACACTTGCAATGGAACTAACTGTAACTGTGACTTATTTTTCCAGAGTAAAAGCTGTTTAAATGATAATAGGAATACATGTATATATAATATAAACGATGACAATGACGTTCAAGAAAACATTATCAGTTCTAATGTAATGAACTTAGGACTACCTAAAAAAGGCTTAAATATTGGTCATCTTAATATTCAAGGACTTACTTCAAAAATTGACCAAATAAAACTATTATTAACATCTGATATGAATAATGTACACATTCTTGCATTGAGTGAGACCAGATTTACAAACGAGCATAAAACAGAAGCTTTTCATATCAGTGGATATCAAATACCTTTACGTAAGGATCGATTATATAATGGTGGTGGTGGTTTGATGGTATATGTAAAAAATGAGATAAATTGCATGAGGAGAGTAGACTTAGAAGACAATAAAATTGAATGCATTTGGCTTGAAATCAAACCTAAGCAAGGTAAACCTTTTCTTATTGGGTCTATCTACAGGCACCATGATTCAAAAGTTATCTGGAAAGAATTGTTTGAAGAGCATTTAGAAAAAAAACAATCAGAAGAAAAAGAAATATTATTAGGAGACATAAATAGAGATTTATTAAACATGCAAATAAAATATGATTGGTCTAGTTATATCTTATCGTTGGGATTAGTCCAGTTAATTAATGAACCCACACGAATATCGTCTTCTTCAAGCACTCTTATAGATCACATTTACACAAATTCGGAAGAAAATATTTCACATATTAAGATTCCAAAAATTAGTTTAAGTGACCACTATCCTATTTTCTGCACAAGAAAAATTCATAAACGATCACCAGACAATTGAGTACCGATCTTTTAAAACATTTAATGAAATCAATTTTCTGCATGATCTAAATTTAGTTGATTGGGAAACTGGATCAATCTAGGAGGCAAATATAATTCTTGAAAACTGGGTTAATAAATTTTCAGATATAGTAGATAAACATTTGCCAATTAAAAACCATCGAGTAAAACATATACATCAACCTAAATGGCTTACACCTAATATTTTAGACGCTATTAAAGAGAGAGATCAATATAAATTGCAAAATGATATGAAAAATTACAAAATATCTAGAAATAAAGTGATTAAACTAATAAAGGAATCTAAAAAAATGTCATACGAAAGAAAAATAGAGGACGGAAAATCCGACCCAAAATCTATATGGAAAATCTTTAAGGAGTTAGATGCCTCTTCCAAATCCTCGGGCAAATCCAACACAATAAATCAATTAAATATTAATGGGACAGACATTACCGATTCATCTTTAATGGCTGATGAGTTTAATAATTTTTTCATAAACATAGCAGCAAATTTGAAACAACCAATTCCGAATTCAGATTTCAATTTGATAAAGGATTTTATAAACAAAAAGGTCCCTGAGCAGATGTTTTTCAATATCCCATTAATAACCGAAGATCAGGTGCGAAATATGTTGGTAAACTTAGATTCTTCAAAAGCAACTGGGCTTGACCAAATTGGCCCAAAACTTCTCAAACTATTAGCTAATTGCATATCAAACAGTATTGCACATTTAATTAATAGAAGTATTAAACAAGGTGTATTCCCAAACACCCACACACAAAAACATGCGAAAGTGTTTCCGTTATTTAAAGCCGGACCGTCTGACGATGTAAACAATTATAGGCCTATTTCTGTATTACCTACAATATCAAAATTAATTGAAAGACATGTGCATGATTCATTCATGAGTCTTCTACAATTCTATCAGCTTTTACGTAAGTCACAAAGTGGTTTCAGGAAACAACATAGCTGTGAAACAGCTTTGGTTTATGTGATAGATAAATGGCTAAAGGCATTAAATGAAGGAAAATTTGCAGGTGCTATAATGGTAGATTTCCGGAAGGCATTCGATCTGGTGGATCATAACATTTTGCTTCAAACATTAAAGTTATATAAATGTGGCGAGCTTACACTGCAATGGTTCAAATCTTATCTGTCAGATAGGAAACAAGTCGTATCTTTAAAAGGTGCTCTTTCGAAGGAACAAACAATAACGTGTGGGGTACCTCAAGGGTCCATACTACGACCTTTAATGTTTTTGGTGTTCATCAATGACCTTCCCCTTGAACTGAATGGCATTGTTTCTAATACAGATATGTATGCAGACGATACTACCATATACGAAATAAATGAATCCAAAGATATAATAGACGTAAATCTACAGAAAGCTCTTGATATTTTGAAAGTCTGGTGCTTGCATAACGGTATGGTATTATATGCGTCAAAAACGAAAGTCCTTTTTGTAACCACACCACATCGACTTGCCAGATTAGAAAATAAATCACTTTCTTTGCGCTATAATGACATTGATTTACAGATTACTACCGGTGATAAAATTTTAGGAGTAAATATAAATGAAAATTTAAAATGGGATGACCACATATTGTTTATTAAGAAAAAAATAGCAAGAAATGTATGGTTGCTGTCAAGAATAAAATATTTTATTCCTTTGAATTATAGAATTATTTTCTATAAAGCTTACATACAGCCACATCTAGACTTTTGTAATGTAATCTGGGGTAACACAAGTCGAAAAAATATCAACAGCCTTTTAATAATGCAAAAAAGGGCATGTCATGTTATTTTAGGTGAACAGTATATTACTTTTCAAGCCGCTATGGAACAACTAAATTGCCTCACAATTGATCAGCGAATTATACTTCAAAAGGCCAAATTCATGTATAGAGTTTCGAACAATACTGCCCCTTCATATATTTCCGATATGTTTACTACTCGTAATTCAACTGACAGAAGTCTTTGATCACTAACTGATACTAATTTTAGTATTCCTAAGCCTAATTGGGAACTTTTCAAGGGCAGCATGTCTTACTCCAGGACCATTTTATGGAATCATATTCCAGAGCACATTCAGAAGTGTGTAACAATGAAAAGTTTTACAAACAACTGCATGAAATGGATAAAGAAAAAACAACATTAAACTCGATATAGATATCATCTGATCTTATTATTGTGTAAATATCGTTCAAACTACCACCACCAACAATGTTATTATGTTTACATATATCTTATGTATCTTGCCTTTCTTGTATTTTGTATCATGTATTTGTTACAGAGGGCCCCAAGGAAGATTAGTATAAACTAATTGGGTCACCCTCGATTAATAAAGACTTTCAATTCAATTCAACAGTATATATAAACATGTGGTAGCAGGGCTTCTAAAATTTGAAAATGCAAATCGGTCCCGGTTTTTTACTGCCGCAAGACTCGCACTTATTTTGAAAAAATCACTAAAATCGCCGTACCCCACCCACCATGTCAGCTGCACCATGCATTTTTTCCGTTTAGTCATTGATATAGAGAACTATTTAAAATGTATGTTTGTATTATATTTGTATTATTTATGACTTACTTTATCACAATTTGTACATTTTAGTGACTGACATCATGTCTTCGCTTTACTGAATAAATAATTTTCACTCAATATTAAAATTGTTGATCATTTAAGGAATTGAACCGGAAGTGTCTAATAAACCGGAAGTCGCGTGAAAAAAAATCAAACAAACAATTAACACATCTCGGTATTTTAATTTTTTTTAAAGACGCAAACAAATTTCAGTCCCAGCTTTGGCCACTTAAAAAAACAAACCGACACAAGCAAACATGCTAACACCTTACGACTAACGGTATATCAAAGAAATTACAGACGGTAACACTCACTTCAGTGAACCGACAGAACACGTGATATACTTTCACTGATCACACATCAAGGGCATGCTACCAGGCTATAGACTCTTCCGGAAAACTTCCTACTATCGGTAATGGTTTAGTCCAAATTGACCAAATTGACCTACTTTCGCACAGCGAGTGACAAACAATCGTGTTATGGATCAAAGAATATTGCCGCAAGGCATATTTTAGGATATAAGGAGTGTGAAGGACAATTGTAGATTTTTTAACGACCGATAGATAAAATATCTGGGACCGATTTAAACAGAGATTTTGAAAAGAAAAACGGTCCGGAGAAACAGATTTCGGTCTGGGAACCGATAAACCGGCAATTTTAGAACCCTATGTGGTAGTAAAGAAAGAACAAATGATTTTTATTGTCATAACATGCCGTATTTAATTTAGAAATGTCATAATGTCTCGTGTGCCATTTTTAGATAAATGGACAATTCTATGGACAGATTTATTTAACATAAAAAACAAAACATCTTAGAGTAAAATTGCACTTAACTTTTCGAATATAAAGGGCACTATTTCTGCCAAATAAATATTGTTTCTGATATTATGTTCAAATTAATAGTGTTGCATTAATGTCATCTATTACATGTATATCATTGACAATGTTCATGCCTATAATATGCATTTGGATGAACATTTTAATTAATCATACCCCATCCATTTTGGATTTTTATGCCCCAGAAAAAAAAAATTCAGGGGCATATTATAATCGCACCATCCGTCTGTCCGTCCGTCCATCTGTCCGGATTCTGTCCGTCATTCCGAAGTTTGTGTCCGGACCATAACTTCACAACCCCTGCAGGGATTTTTAAATAACTTGTCACAAGTGATCACCATAACAAGACGATGTGTCGCGCGCAAAACCCAGGTCCGTACCTCAAAGGTCAAGGTCACACTTGAAGTTGAAAAACAGGTATGCAATTTCGTGTCCGGACCGTAACGTCACAACCCCTGCAGGGATTTTTAAATAACTTGTCACAAGTGATCACCATAACAAGACGATGTGTCGCGCACAAAACCCAGGTCTTCAAGGTCAAGGTCACACTTGAAGGTCAAAAGTCAAATTGTGTCCGGTCAATAACTGTCATTCATGGACGGATTTTCAAATAACTTGGCACTAGTGCTCACCACAACAAGACGATGTGTTGCGCGCAAAATTCAGGTCTGTGGCCCCAAGGTCAAGGTCACATTTAGAGGTCAAAGGTCAAATTGTGTCTGGTCAATAACTTTTGCATGCCTGGACGGATTATCATAAAACTTGGCACAAGTGCTCATCACAACCAAATGAGGTGTCTTGCACAAATCCAGGTCCATGGCTCCAAGGTCAAGGTCATACTTAGAGGTCAAAGGACACTTCAGGGGCATTTATCACTTTCAGTGATATTTCTTGTTTTTTCAAAGATGGCTGACCAATAGTCCTTAAAGATGCATTAGAATGAAAGTGAAAAAAAGGAAGATTTTGTTTCATATAAACAAGATGCATGAAATTATACTGAAGCAAAAAATCATGGAAAAACATTAAAATAAGAAATTATACAAAAGTCATGAAATAAGCCTAAATATAAGAATTGCTAAAAGTTTAAAAATATTGGGAAGCTGCAAGTTTTAAAAAATAATGATTGCCATGTTTTCCTTTAAATTAAACCATGGATTGATCGACTTAGCCAGGTGTAAATAATAGTGTTGTTTTTTTGCGCCCACAACATAGGTGTTAGTATAAAAGAAGAATCAATCTGTTTTCGATATTAATTTTAGTATTATTGATATATTCAGAATGTCAGGTAAATTAATCATTTCTGAAATGCAGTGTCACATGAAATAGTTTCATAAAGTAAAATTAATCTGTCTTCCTAAATTGTTGTATAAAGTTCTGAAACAAATCAAATTATTCATTATCTTCAATGTAATCTATTTTGATTCCTTTCAGGACAAGTCAAACACTGCAATGTGATTAGTCATCATGGTAACAATGAGTCCATTGTGTGTTGTAAATATGTTCTTTTAAAAATAAAAATAATCTGTCTTCCTCTTCTTAAATTGTTGTATAAAGATCAAAAACAAATTATTCATTATCTTCAATGTAATCTATTTTAATTATTTTCTGGACAAGTCAAACACTGCAATGTGTTTAGACGGCATGGTAACAATGAGTCTTGAGTTGGCAGAGTCGTACCATAGTGACCTGGGCCGCATCACTCCATGTGACTCATCCAGCAGGACACCAAGCTTCTGTCCTTCACGGCTCATCTGGAGGACATTGTCGGAGTCAAAGCCGCAGACAAACATCTGGCCGCTAGATCCTGGGTAGACAACACAACAGGCACCCTTGAGGTCTGGGTCAGTAAACTGTGACAGCTTGTTGCCTTGACGATCAAGGGTTATGACCCCATTATTTTTGTCTGAGACTTGGATCAGTGTGTTGTCGGTGGATACAGCCATATGTAATGGAAGTAAGAACATCGGCTGCCCAGCTGCATCTGTCTGGAATGTACTCAGTCGCTTGCCGGAAATGTTGTAGGTGTGTATCTGACCGGGACTGTGACATGAGACAAGCAGTTCTGTATTGATGTAGGCCACACCCCAGCAGTATTGACCAACATTGAATGACTTTGTCAGTGCCATTCTTTGACCTAGAGACACAAATTGAATCTTCTTGCTCATTGTCAGTGCTACAGCCGCCTCTCCAGGACCAGTAGCACACACACCATATGGCATACTGCTAGAAGGAAACACACACGAGTCTGTCACCTTATATGATTGGTCAAGTCGCTTTAACTTGTTATTGACATTGTCATTGATCAGCATTGTGCCATCTGGCAGCAGACAGGAGCCAGTAATATTACATTCTTCTGAGTCACCTTTGACCTTCACGTCATAACGACCTCTGAGAGAAGCTGTATAAAGTTGGTCACCAAGGTCAGCCTGTTTGAAATCTCCAAGTGACTTCACACTCCTGATGACATCTTCTATGGTTGTATTTATCTGGAAATTCAGTGGTTCTGGTTTAAGACGCGCTTTCATTTCCCGTAGGAGTTTCTCACCATTTGTTTGGTTCTGTTTGCCCATTTTGGTGTAGACAAATACTTGTGGCTCATTATCTTTATTGGTGTTCTTTAGTTGGTCGATACTTGCTTCCATCCTTGATATAATTTCTTCCAGAGCTTTTATATCCAGGTTTAGCCTTTCTTCATATTCCTTGTGCTTTGCCTGAACTGTATCGCTTGCTGCCTTCTCCAGGTCATCTAGATGTTTGTTTATAGTATTGCGGTAATCGCGAATCTTGGTTAGGCAGATGTTTTTATCTTTTTCGAGTTTACTCTTGTAATCTTTTTTTGTTTTCTTCAACTCTTCTAGTTGGGACTGTACTCTACCTATGGTGGCTTTGATGGTTTTGTATTCCTGACTTTTGGTGACATCTCTCGCTGCATCCAGGATATAAGTAATGTCAACACATGACCTGAAAATAGAAAGTCACATCAAATGTATAGTCATTTAACAAAATCAGTGTATACCTACTGTATTTCCCCTCTCAGGGTTCTCCACAGGCCATTTAAGCATAGCGGAGCCGCTACGCTTGACTTCCAAAATCTTACATCCCGCGGTGCCTAAACTGCGCCGCTATGCTTAAAAACCAGAGCGCGGTGCTTTGATCTGAAGGCAAACACCGCCTTTAAAAACCCTTATGCGCACCGTGCACAAATTCATAAACTCGCGTCAAACAATACACACAATTAACACGTGACTGATCTATGCAGTATGCAGAAAGTGCGATAACACGCTGTGTGATTAGTGGATTGTTGACAACAAATTGCAATTATCACGAGTTGATTGGATTATGTCGGGTTGTTGTGGATTAATCAGTAATTGGGAGATAATTTGGATGGGAGAATGTAACTTAAAGCAGTTGAACTGGAAAGTTTGTTAATATTGGCAGTTTGTGTATCGGCTTACGTGTATTGTTCAAGACGGAAATGAAAGATGTGATGTGCAGGAGTTTGTTTGTTTTGCGTAAGTAAGTATAATTGTTTTGATTGTCATTTGATTTAAGTTTGTGCGTTAATAAATAAAATAAATAGCAATTTTGGGATAATATCTGGTCATTTGAAAAAAGAAAAGAAGAAATGAAGGTAGTTTATTTATCTGTTTACTTCAAAGCTTGTCAATATTTTAAAAACAAAAATACTAGAAATTACTTACAAAATAAAACAAAAATAATTCAGTTATTACTATTATTAAGCGTGTCGGTCTATTATATATTTATAATATATTAAATTATTTATATATGTTTCTTCAGACCTTGGCCCGCCACTTTAACCAGGATGAAGATTCAATGATGATCGAGTGGAGACAACTGAGGGAGGTTACAAAGAATGACAGAGAGCTGCAGGAGTCTCACCCCAACTTGTACAATATTGCAGCTGTTGGTCTGCTTCTTCCAACATCAACAGCAGATTGAATTAAGACAGCACAGGTCAACTCTGTGTAACAGAGTTCTCAATGCACTGCTGGCAGTAACAATGCAGGGCCCACCTCCATCAGTTTGAACATGACAGGGCAGTGGAAGAATGGCACATGGCTAGACCTAGAAGGTCAAGCATCTGAATAGGAACTGCTAGCTAATATGTACAAGTCAAGACATTGAATGGGCTAACTTGTGTTGGATTTATTTGAGTGCTAAGGTTATCTTTTTTAAGTATTATCAAATGTGCTGCTTTATTTCCAGGGATGAATATTGTGTAGTTGATGGTATTATATGTGTGCATGATGTGTTGATGTATATGTTGTATTATTGTGTATAAACTTATAATAAATCTTTGTATGTTTTCTTCTTCATCGTGTATTAAAACATGGATTATTTATTATTGTTTATTGTATGTATTTCAGATGCTGCATGTTGTGTTGATGTGTGTTGTACTATTGTGTATGTTTTATTGTGTATGAACTTATTTTAGTAAATATTTTTATGAGTTTGTTTTTTTAAATAAAAGTCTTAAAACATGGATTATTTATTATATTGTTTATTATCATCAATATATAATTATATATGGCTTCCTAACATCACTTATATCACACAAAAAGTGCCTCACTGTCAATACAGGCAGTTACTAAAAGCCAAAAAAATCGAACACAGGAGGGGGTTTTCCCCTCCCGTACCCTCTCCCAGCACGCGCTAAATGCCACTATGCTTGAAAATAATCCTGTGGAGAACCCTGCCTCTTTAAATACGCCCCCCACCCTTTCCAAAAAAAATAATAATAAAAACAAAACTTAAAAATTCGATACATTTTCGATCTTTTGTATCCAAAAAACAATAACAAAATGATCATAATTCAATAAATGTTTGATCTTTGGTATGACAGTAATAACATTTTTTTTTATATAAGATGCACCCCTTAGCATTTTGCATAGCGCGTTAGGGGCAATCCGGGTAAATACGGACAGTTTTACGAAAAGCAATTATCGAATGTGTCTACGTATATATTTATCTGATTATAACTGAGTAAGAATATTCCACAACAACACTCTGTTACATTTTCTGTTACAATTGTGTACATTGTAACATTAACATTTAAAACAGTATTTTAAATATGAATCCTGTAATTTAAGTTTTGAGTACACATTTGAGTTGAGCATGAAAACAAGCTTTATAACATCGAAGCTAGATTTAAATAAAACACAAACAATTAATAAAAATCACAGACACATGTCTGCAATGTGTTTGTAAAATATTTAAGCATAGAATATTGCTTTTGTTTGATAGTGAAATAGTGAAAAATTCCCAATTTAAAGCAAAATGATGCAAATTTTCCGTATGGTAAATGGCGATTGTTTACCTCTGATTTCATACCCTTTTTCATTGAAATATGGTCAACTAAAACGGTTGGATTTTTGCAAGTTGTTCATAATTGTCTTATTGAAGCTCTGGCTACAGTTATTTTACCATCATATCTTTCAGAACTCTCTTTTCTAGGCTATAATGAAGGCATTTCAAGCATTCTGGTCATTAAGCAATAGGGCTCGATCTTAGATAATATATATAGTATGTTCTAAATATAAACTGGAACGGTCAATGATTTCGGACAAACAGTTCATTACACTGTATATATATAAAAGTATAAGGTATAAGGTATAAGGTTATTATGTGGGACATCATATTGAGAGGTTTACACATTATATGACGTCATTGATATTTAGCCAAGGTATATCCCTATTGAATGAAACTGACCAGACATGTATTTTAAGTATAAATTATGATAGCCTTTTAGAGATATGATTGCTTGTTGCAAAATTAAAACTTATTTCATTCTCTTGTATTTGTTAGTACATGCACAAGCGAATGAAATGTCTTAATTTTGCAACAACCGAGTAAACTCTATCATGAAACATTGTAATCGATTACATGTAATCGGAAAACTGACTGATGCTTGATCAAATTGATTACGGTAATCGGAACAGCACTAAAAACAGTATCAACAATTTAAGTACACCAAGTTAATTGAAATAGATAAAGGTTGTGATAGCCGAAACAAAACTTTAACAATTGTATAAAGTTGGAACTGTTTAAAAAGGATAGTACTTATTTGCAAAATATTAGAATGGTTTTAGTTCTACTGGCAAAAGGCCTGCAGGGCTTATGCGATATCAGTATTTTATTTAATATTAAATTTACATCAAGAACATGTTTGATGGACATGTTATGGATGGTCAACTAAGAAATAACATTTAAAAGTAAAAAAAAAAAAAAGTGGAAAAAAACATACTTTTTGAAGAGGGGGATGCCCAAATTACTCTTAAAAAAACCCTGACTTTACATGTACATTGCCCTATGTGAGAGGAGAAACCCTATTGTTTTTGGGGTCAGTATGTCAAAGGTCAAGGTTGCCATGACCTTATATGGAAATGATAGATAGCTTTAAAAACCATAACACCCACACTCATGAAACTTTATATGTTCATTGCTCTAGGTGAGGGGGATTTGTTTTTGGGGTCAGTAGGTCAAATGTCAAGTTCGCCACGACCGTATATTGAAAAACGCATTCTGGACAATAACTTTAAAACCATATAACCCACACTTGTGAAACTGCATAGGCACATTGTCCTAGGTGAGAGGAGAAACCCTGGTGTTTTGGGGGTCAAAGGTCAAGGCCACCCTTAAAAAAATGTTTGTTTGCAGTTTCCGACACAATCATGTCCTTTAGAGATGGGTCGGTAGGTATGGATTTATTTTTGTTTGCAAAAATGGATTTTCAATTAAATAACACTAAAAAAATAATAAAAAAAGTTTGTTGGCCTTATTTTAGGCCCAAGGTCGCTATGACCTGATCTGGAAATAGGCATTCAGTGCGATAACTTCGAAATTTTAACACTCGCACTCATAAAATGTCAGCGGTACATTGCCATAGATGAAAGGAGGAACTCTATTAATTTTTGGGTCAGTTTGTCAAAGGTCAAGGTCACCATGACCTTAGATGAAAATACAAATTATGGACGATAACTTCAAAGTCATGAAACAACCCATACTCATGAAACTTCATGTACAGTACAACTCACGCGAAACTCACACTTTACTCGATTCGCCGAGTTTGGTCGTATCGAGAGCCGCACAGACCTACGCGGAGTCGGTGTTTGGGCTCGGCGAATCCACGCGACGAAATTGCGCCATTATCAAGTCGCTCGGAGTGATCAGACTCCGAGTTACTCCGCGTAGAATCCAATCAACCATGAGTGCACACCTGTGGTGATTTATTATTGGGAAAAATCTGAATTTTCCGACAACTTTTCAACTAGTCCGACAGCGCTCTTGAAAAAGCCAATCGCCAGAAAAAGTACAAACAATGAGACGCCAAGTGCATCTTTTCTGTGCAAAGTTGGCAAGACTGATAAATACAATGAATACATTTCAAAATAAATACGTATTCAAACTTTTTAATGCATTTAATGACAAGTTTTGTTCGTTTCTATTACCAAAAGTCACACTTCTTCAACCGACATATATACCCATAATCCTTGGCCATGTATGTACCTTTTAACAAGGTGGCACTAACAACGGGTTTATGACCCTGAATTCTTTACAATTTTTTCTGATTATTTCTGACTAAAGAACCCATCGAGGTATTAATAATAAACAACAGAATAGTAAAATTTGTTACAAATAACGATTAATTAAAAATTTCATTATAATTTCCAGTATTATAATTACTATTGGAATTTTATTTTCAGTCGCCGCAAAGCTGGTAATAGGAACCGCCATATAACTATCATGACCCAGCAGGGCTTCTAAAATTTTAAAATGCAAATCGGTCCAGGTTTTTAACTGCCGTAAGAATCGCACTTATTTTGAAAAAATCACTAAAATCGCCGTACCCCACCCACCAAAATTTTTTTTTTTCCGTTCAGTCATTGATATAGAGAACTATTTCAGTCATTGATATAGAGAACTATTTAAAATGTATGTTTGTATTATATTTGTATTATTTATAACTTACTTTATCACAATTTGTACATTTTAATGACTGACATCATGTCTTCGCTTTACTGGATGAATAATTTTCACTCAATATTAAAGGTGTTGATCATTTGAGGAATTAAACCGGAAGTGTCTAATAGACCAGAAGTCGCGTGAAGTTCATTTGTCGGTTCTAACACTCTCACAACATTGACCAAAATCTTTTTGCGGCGAACTGATGCCATGCCATCAAATTTTACTTGTTTATTTTGATATGCGTTGTGCTGCAGCTAGCCACTACGTACAAATTACCAAACAGCTCGTACATATCGTAGTGTTTCGCCCCTGCGCCACGTCACACCCTATCTCTACCGGGTTTCCAGCCCGGTTGTCCAACTCTACCGGGTTGCCAGCCCGGTTATCTATTTCTACCGGGTTGCCAGTCCGGTTTTCTGACCTAGTCGGTGCCCCATCCGACTTTTTGAACATTGTCAAAATACTTCGCTGTGCCATATCTAATAACTATGACTAACGAACAGCAGTAATGTTCGTGATTATATACGATTTTACATAAATTTGAGTAATATCGTTTTTCATCAATTAGCTTAATTAATACCAAATGTTACGACTAACGCAAACAATTTCGGTCTGACTTTAAAAAAAAACGGTCACTTTCCTTAATTAATGTCATTAATATTATACTTAAAGTTATTGCAAAAAAAAATCAAACAAACAATTAACACATCTCGGTATTTTAATTCTTTTTAATGACGCAAACAAACTTCATTCCCAGCTTTAGTGGCCACTTAAAAAAACAAACCGACACAAGGAAACAGGCTAACACCTTACGACTAACGGTATATCAAAGAAATTACAGGCGGTAACACTCGCTTCAGTGCACCGACAGAACGCGTGATATACTTTCACTGATCACACATCAAAGGCATATGCTACCCCGCTATAGACTCTTCCGGAAAACTCCCTACTATCGGTAATGGTTTAGTCCAAATTGACTAAATTGACCTACTTTCGCACAGCGAGTGACAAAACAATCGTGTTATGGATCAAAGAATATTGCCGCAAGGCATATTTCAAGGAGTGTGTAAGGTAATTGTAGATTATTTAACGACCGATAGATAATATATCTGGGACCGATTTTAACAGAGATTTTGAAAATAAAATCGGTCCGGAGACACAGAATTCGGTCTGAAGACCGAGAAACCGGCGATTTTAGAAGCCCTGTGACCCAGTATACATAATCCGGGCATTCAAATTTTTCCACATATGCTTTTCCAAACAATTGTCTTCTGCCTCGGATTGTTATTGAATAATTATGCATTAAAATGACTGCAATTAGAAAAAGTTGCGCCTTTAGATTACCTGTGCAGTTTCGACTCGGAAAACTCTGAGTTTGTCTACGCGAAGTATTGTGTCGTAAGTACGCCTAGAGCTTTTCGTGTAGCTGATTCCCACTCCAAGTAGTTTTATCATCAAACACCACGTAATTACGCGATTTGTAAATTCCTCACTCAGCGTGAAAGAGTAAAGTGTTGGTTTCGCGTGAGCTGTACTGTACATTGCCCTAGGTGAGAAGAGAAACTCTTATTTCTTTTGGGGGTCAAGGTTGCTATGACCTTATATGAAAATAGGCATTCAACATGACAACTTTGAAACTATAACACCAACTATAACACCCACACTCATGAAGTTTATTGCCTTTGGTGAAAGGAGAAACCCTATGGATTTTCAGTCAGTGGGTCAAAGGTCAAGGTGGCCATGACCTTATATGGAAATAGGAATTCCTCACGATAACTTCGAAACTATAAAACCCACACACTCATGAATCTTAATAGGTACAATGCCCTTGTTGAGAGAAGGAATTCTATTGATGTTTGGGTCAGTTAGTCAGAGGTCAAGGTTGCCATGACATTGTAAGGAAATAGGCATTCTGTGCGATAACTTCAAAACCGTAACACTCACACTCATGACATTTCATAGGTATATTGCCTTTGTTAAGAGGAGGAACCTATTGATTTCTGGTCAGTTGGTCAAAGGTCAAGGTCATGACCTTGTATGGAAATAGGGATTCTGCACGATAACCAAGAATGAATACAGATTGAGAGACATGGCTTATTTACTTCATTTTTGTTAAGTGATAGAAAAGTGATATAAGGTCATAAGTAAATACAATTAAATTTGGTAAAACATGTCACACAATGATAAAAAATATGAATATACAAAAAAGGATACCTTATCAATATATATTTTATAAAGGGAGGTAATAATTTGTATTTATTATTCCACTGGAATTCCACTGCCACTGGAATTTGTATTGACTTTTCAACTGGAATTCCACTGGAAGCCTAAATTCCACTGGAAGTCTAAATTCCACTGGAATTCCATTGACATTTTCACTGGGTGGAATTTGTCACTGGAATTGGTGGAATTCTGTTCTTTTAATTCCACTGGAATTTGTTCGTGGAATTCCAGTGTAAGTGGAATTTTGTTCTTTGGTTCCAGTGGAATTTCAGGAGTTCCAGTGGAATTCCAGTCAGGCATCAAATTCCAGTGGAATTCCAGATCTATTTTCACTGGGGATAGACTTCAATCTCCTTCCCATCCCCATTCGACGGATGATTACTCAGGGACAAAACAAAAACAACATAAACTCAGTTATCCAACAGGAATGTGCAGATCAAACATACATGGTGTGCATTGATAGACAAAAATTGTGATGTAACTGATACATCAAATTTTGATCGTTTTTGTGACACTTAGAGATCACTCTGTCCATCTTCCATCCGTCGTCCATCACACTTTAACCTGTAACCTAACCTTGGCCATGTGTCATCAGAGGGGACTTTAGGTTTGCCCCCCTTCCGTACGTCAGTCCGTCACACAAATATGAGAAAAGTATTGAAAATATCTTTATGAAACTTGGTATGTTGGTAGAGGGCAATGGGGGGACTATGCACGTTATTTTATTTTGTTGATTTGACAAAAAATATGGTTGCTCTGGCAACGGAAATAGTAAAAGTACACATAATATATGGATCCTTTGATAACAAAAGAAATGCTTAAGATAATTTAATGAAAATGTGTGTTTAGGTAAAAGAGAGTGAAGAGATCATGCACATGATTTTGTTTTATTGATATGTCAAAAATTGTGGTTGCTTTGGCAACAGAAAAATACATAAAATACACTTTTACTAAAAATAGAAAAATGGGTTTCCGCTCTATAACTTTAGTTAGGAATGAGATATAGAATAAAACTCTGGGGGTATGTAGCTTATATGAACATGAAGTTTGGGATTGCATTTGGGGTCACTAGGGTCAAGGTCACTGTTACTAAAAACAGAAAAATGGTTTCTGCTCAATAACTTTAGTAAGGAATGACGTATTGGCCTGAAACTTGTGTGTAGGTAGCTTATATGAAAAGCGATTTTGATAATTCTTTCACCCTTATTCATTTTTAGATTTTTAGCTCTACTGATAAAAGATCAGCAGAGCTTATGCCATGCTGCAGTGTTCGACGTCCGTCTGTCTGTCTGCCTGTAAACTTTTATTTGTAGCGACTACTCCTCTGAAACTAATGAATGGATTTTCATGAAACTTTACAAAAATGTTGCCCATGATGTCTCATTGATCCTAGCAAAAAATCACGTTGATGTGAAATCCAAGATGGCTGCCAAAACTAAAAGTAGAATTTATAATAAACAAGTTTGTAGCGACTACTTCTTGAAAACTATAAGTGATATTGATATGGGACTTTGTCTAAAATGATTAGCATGACATGATGTTGATCCTTGTCGGAAATTATGATTCGATATTAAACATGATATCTGGATGATCCTAGCAAAATTTGAGGTTGGCTGAAAATTAATTATTGCCACCACGGCTAAAAATAGATTTTAAAAAACAACAAATTTGTAGCGACTACTTCTTGATATTTGATATGGGACTTTTTCTAAAATGATCAGCATAACATGATGTTGGTCCCTCATTCCCTTTAAAAAGTATTTGACCTAATGCACACGTCAGGCGACACAAGTGTTCCACTGAATACCCTTCTAGTTATATGTTTGTACATCACTTACATTTTGACATGAACAAACATGTAAACAAGCTTACCTGTGATCCACCGAAACACAAGTTCCACAGCACACAGCATCATGGTTGCCACAGTAGGTGTCGATATAGTTGCCATGGTGTAACTCGCACGGTTCCGTGGGTGCAAACTTGGCTGGAGGCGGCCCTGACATGCCTGCCGTGTCTTGTAGCTTGTGACTCCTCATGGCAGGAAACCTGTTATGGTCCTTTACACACGTAGAACACAAGTATTCCAAACACACTGGACAATATTTAACTGCCTCTGTATTTTTATTATCTGCAGCACACATGCTACAGGCAAAGTCAAAACACTGGTCAGATGCTTTGTCCGTAGATCTCGCAAATTGTTGACTAGTCGCCATTTTGTAGGTGTACAATGGACTGTGAAGTTTATCTACAACCTTGTTGAGACACGATTACACATTACTTCCTTGTTAATGTTATGGTGAATCAGATTACAAGTAGAAAATCAATACGGGGCCAGTATAGTAAACTTAACTCGCTGGTGTGGGTAAACTGAATTTTGAAAGTAGTACTAGTCCAACACAAAAGACAGAATAAAATAAAGTGAGATAAATATTTAAATATTCAGTATCTACTCCGACAGACACTCGCTAAACCAACCATTGTTGTCAATATCTAACATAACAACATAACAATCTTAAAAGCTGTTTAGAGTTGGTATGGTTTAAATCACAGTTTGAATTTTTAATTATCATAGTGTTCATGTTATCTATAAAATATTATTCATATAAAATCTACAAGCACACAAAACCCCATTTTATAGTATTAACCAAGGTATTTGTTATTTCTGTTAATAGATTCAAGATACTAAGGTAAATCCAGGTATGCATCCTCTGGTGGTTTTAAAATAATGCATACCCGTATTAAATTTAAGCAACCAGATATAGTAATATTAAGTAAATGTATTAGGTCATCTGACCTAAAAAGTGAGACAATGCACGATCATTTTGCATCCTATCTTAATAGGATAGAAGTCTTAATATCAATAAAAGCTCTGACAATTTCAAACATTATATATCGGTAAATAAATGGCAGAGTTATGCCCCCCCCCCCCCCCCACCCCCCCTATGTTTTTCTTTAGTAATCCTATCTTTACCCAACTTGTTAGTTCACCTGAGCCAAAGGCTCAAGGTGATCTATTGGTATCACTCTGCGTCCGTCGTCCTCGTTAACTTTTCTTCAAACGACTTTGCCTCAGAAACCGCTTGGCTAATTTTGACTAAACTTCACATGGATGATCCTTAGATGAATGCTTTTTAGATTTGTTAAAATTAGGTCAGCGCTTCATCCAAGATGGCCACCATTACCATATATGGTCGAAACCTTAAAAAATCTTCTCCAGAACCGCAGGACAGATTTCAACAGTTTTTCTTTTAAAATGATCGCCAACGCCTAGACTATCAAGTTTGTTCAAATGAAGTCCCCGGGGTCAAAAATGGGCGTGCCCCGAGGATCCAAAGTTTGTATATTGAGATTTTGCATGTTTTTAGCTCACCTGAGCCGAAGGCTCAAAGGTGAGCTATTGGGATCACTCTTCGTCCGTCGTCCGTCGTCCGTCGTCGTCCGTCGTCGTTAACTTTTGCTTGAAACGACTTCTCCTCAGAAACCGCGTGGCCAATTTTGACAAAACTTCACATGGATGATCCTTAGGTGAATGCTTTTTAGATTTGTTAAAATTAGGTCAGCGCGACATCCAAGATGGCTGCCATTATCATATATGGTCGAAACCTTAAAAAAACTTCTTCTCAAGAACCGCTGGACAGATTTCAACAGTTTTTCTTTTAAAATGATCGCCAACGCCTAGACTATCAAGTTTGTTCAAATGAAGTCCCTGGGGTCAAAAATGGCCATGCCCCGGGGGTCCAAAGTTTGTATATTGAGATTTTGCCTGTTTTTCATATAGACATATAGGAAAAAACTTTAAAAAAATCTTCTTCTCTGAAACCACAAGGCACAGAGGTCTCATGTATTACATGTAGCATCAGCTTATGGTCCTTTACTAAGTTTGTTCAAATGGTGACCCTGGGGTCTAATTTGTCCCCGCCCCGTGGGTCACAGTTTTACATAGACTTATATAGGGGGGAAAAAATAATCTTCTCGGAAACTACAAGAGTCAGAGGTTTGATATTTTAAATTTACGATAAGCTTATGGTCCTTTACTAATTTTTGTTCAAATGGTGACCCTCGGGTTACATTTGGCCCCGCCCCAAGGGTCACATGTTTTACATAGACATGTATAGGGAAAAACTTAAAAAATCTTCTCTGAAACTGCAAGAGCCAGAGGTTTAATATTTTGCATTTGCTATGAGCTTATGGTCCTCTACCAAGTTTGTTCAAATGGTGACACAGGGGTCACACTTGGCCCTGCCCCGGGGTCACAGTTTTACATAGGATTGTATAGGGAAAAACTGAAAAAAATCTTCGTCTCTGGAACCACATGGCACGGAGCTCTCATGTAATACATGTAGCATCAGCTTATGGTCCTCTACTTAGTTTGTTCAAATGGTGACCCTGGGGTCAAATTTGTCCCCGCCCCGGGGGTCACAGTTTTACATAGACTTATATAGGAAATTTTTTTGAAAAACTTCTCAGAAACTACAAGAGCCAGAGGTTCGATATTTTGCAATTACTATAAGCTTATGGTCCTTTACCAAATTTGTTCAAATGGTGACACTTGGGTCACATTTGGCCCCGCCCCAAGGGTCACATGTTTTACATAGACATGTATAGGGGAAAACTTAAAAAATCTTCTTCTCTTAAACTGCAAGAGCCAGAGGTTTAATATTTTGCTGTTGCTATAAGCTCATAGTCCTCTACCAATTTGGTTAAAATGTGGTGACCCAGGGGTCACATTTGGCCCTGCCCCGGGGGTCACAGTTTTACATAGGCTTGTATAGCGAAAAACTGAAAAAAATCTTCTTCTCTGGAACTGCAAGGGCCAGAGGTTTAATATTTTGCATTTGCTATAAGCTTATGGTCCTCTACCAAGTTGTTCAAATGGTGACCCTGGGGTAAAATTTGACCCCACTCCATGGGTCACTGTTTTACATTAAAGTCTTCTTCTCTGGAACTACAAGAGCCAGAGGTTTAATATTTTGCATTTACTATACTCTTATGGCCCTTTACCAAGTTTGTTCAAATGGTGACCCTGGGTTCACATTTGGCCCCGCCCCAGGGGTCACGTTTTACATAGACTTGTATAGGGAAAAACTTAAAAAATCTTCTTCTCTAAAACCACAAAGCACATAGCTCTCATATATTACATGTAGCCCTGGGGTCACATTTGGCTCTGCCCAAAGTGTTACTCTCTAGCACCTTCATTTTGTATTTGATCTTTACCAAACTTTTGTCAGGGTCTTAAGCAGTCTATATCAATGTTGTTATACACAACAGAGCCCACATTTCTTGAACAATCTTAACCAAACTTGCACAGATTGTATATGACCATAAGATTTCGAAGAAGTTCGATAATGTGCCAGTACTCAGTTGATCGCTTTAGGGCCATCTTGGCCCTCTTGTATTGGTTCAGGTTTACTCAGGTGAGCGATATAGGGCCATCATGGCCCTCTTGTTCATATAGACATATAGGAAAAAACTTTAAAAAATCTTCTTCTCTGAAACCACAAGGCACAGAGCTCTCATGTATTACATGTAGCATCAGCTTATGGTCCTCTACTAAGTTTGTTCAAATGGTGATCCTGGGGTCAAATTTGTCCCCGCCCCGAGGTGTCACAGTTTTACATAGACTTATATAGGATTTTTTTTTAAAAAAAATCTTCTTCTCACGAACTACAAGAGCCAGAGGTTTTATATTTTGCATTTACTATAAGCATATGGTCCTTTACCTAGTTTGTTCAAATGGTGACCGGGGGGTCACATTTGGCCCCACCCCGGGGGTCACAGTTTTACATAGGGTTGTATAGGGAAAAACTGAAAACAATCTTCTTCTCTGAAACAACAAGAGCCAGAGGTTTAATATTTTGCTTTTACTATAAGATTATAGTCCTTTACCAGGTTTGTTCAAATGGTGACCCTGGAGTCACATTTGGCCCCGCCCCGGTGGTCACAGTTTAACATAGACTTGTATAGGGAAAAACTTAAAAAAATCTTCTTCTCTGAAACTACAAGAGCCAGAGGTTTAATATTTTGCATTTATTATAAGATTATGGTCCTTTACCAAGTTTGTTCTAATGGTGACCCTGGGGTTACATTTGGCCCCGCCCCAGGGGTCGCATGTTTTACATAGACTTGTATAGGGAAACACTTAAAAAATCTTCTCCGAAACTGCTTGAGCCAGATGTTCAATATTTTGCATTTGCTATAAGCTTATAGTCCTCTACCAAGTTTGTTCAAATGGTGACGCTAGGGTTACATTTGACCCCACCCCAGGGGTCACATGTTTTACATAGACTTGTATAGGGAAAAACTTAAACAATCTTCTTCTCTGAAACTGCTTCAGCCAGATGTTCAATATTTTGCATTTTCTACAAGCTTATGATCCTTTACCAAGTTTGTTCAAGTGTTGACCCTGGTGTTAAATTTGGCCCCCCCGCGGGTGTCGCAGTTTTACATAGACTTATATAGGAAAACATTTAAAAATCTTCTTCTCTGAAACTACAAAAGCCAGAGGTTTAATATTTTGCAATTACTATAAGATTATGGTCCTTTACCAAGTTTGTTCAAATGGTGACCCTGGGGTCATATTTGGCCCCGCCCCAGGGGTCACAGTTTTACATAGACTTGTATAGGGAATTTTTTTAAAAATCTTCTTCTCTGAAACTGCAAGAGCCGGAGGTTTAATATTTTGCATTTACTATGCACTTATGGTCCTTTACCAAATTTATTAAATTGGTGACCCAGGGGTCACATTTAGCTCTGCCCCAGGGGTCACATGTTTTACATAGACTTGTATAGGGAAAAACTTAAAAAATCTTCTTCTCTGAAACCACAAGGCACACAGCTCTCATATATTACATGTAGACCTTGGGTCACATTTGGCCATGCCCCACAGGTTACACTCTAGCACCTTCATTTTGTCTTTGATCTTTACCAAACTTTGTCAGTGTCTTTATATCAATGTTGGTAAACAACAGAGGCCACATTTCTTGGACAATCTTAACCAAACTTGCACAGATTGTATATGATCATAAGATTTCGAAGAAGTTCGATAATGGACAATTACTCAGGTGATCGATATAGGGCCATCTTGGCCCTCTTGTTTTTAGTGTGTGGAAGATTTGATTTTAACTCCATTTTCTCTAAATTCGACAGATGTTTATCAATGAGATAAAAAATCAGTATGAAACCTTATTAATAATAATAATAATAAGACTTTATTGAGGGTAACACACTTAGTTTGTGTACTAATCTTCATGTGGCCCTCTATTGACACTTAAGAGCCTTAAACCATTAGAGGCCCTTAATAGGGTCCTCTTGTTTTATAATTCTTTTGACAGTGAGCTAAATTGATGCATGTGTTCCAGACTTATTGACTTTGATTATAAAAGCATTCGGGTATTTCAGCTTATGAACCTATTTAAACTGTTGTCTGTTGTCACCAAATTTGAATTGAAGGTTTGTTTTAATAAGATCGAGGTCGTGTTTGAATAAGCAACGTCTGTAGATACGTCTTTTAACCCATGATTATTGATGTTTAAGGTCATGCAATTTTTATGTCAGAATTCAGGGTGGCGAAACTACGTGATTTTTTGATTGGTTTCACGGCAAAAAAATTCTTCCTTAATATTTAATGAATTTTGTTCAAATAAAACGCATATACCCTTACACTGTGAGGTCTTTCCTCCGCTGCCAGAAGACCATCCACAGGTTCCACAGGTCCTCTGGGACTCTTGTTTTAACGACTATTTCGAGCTAATTGTATTTTAGGGGGTGGTTTGAGTAAGAGTGGAATATGCAAATGAGGTATAATATATATAGATAACTGGAAATCACTGTTAGACATGCAGTTGCATGAGATAATGGTGTTAGTCAATTTTGTTTCAACACCAGGGGACAAAATATATTTTACTGTATACTCGTCCTGTAGGACAAGTGCCATTGACATATTACTCGTCCTTATAGGATGTTTACTCGTCCTGCTCTGACTGTAAATGTTCATAAGTCAAAGCAGTTAGATACCGTCATTTAACACTATTATATATAAATAAAACAAAGGGAAACATCAGAATGTGTTTGTTTTTTCTTTATATAAATCAATGAAAATTATGAAACTTTGACCAGTATTATAGATGATTATATTCATATTTATACTCTATAGTTCACTACAGTCTGATCATGGCCATTACAATTACTCTGGCATGGTAATTATTTTCCCCCTTTTCCTGTGAAATATTCCCTCATAATTTTTTTTTTAATAATAATAAAAATATTAGAAAATGCTAAACTACAATACAGGAAAACAGCATACTTTTTGCAATTCCCCTTCCTGAAGGCCCTGCCTGGCCTCAGTCACCTAAAAGCTGACTAGTGCCCTTAAAGATTCCCCCGTGAAAGTGTTATTTGTATAACATTAAATACTGTAACGTTCGCTCCGTGAAATTAGAACGGGAGCCGCATTTTAGAATGTCCCAAAACCGCAATGCGTCAATTTCCCAATATCCGGTTGACTTAAATTGCATTTTCTCGTTGAATAAACAGAGTTGCGACTATTTACTGCATTTAATCGCTTAATAAACTGTAAGAACTATTTTCTTTGTTGTTGTTTTCTACTGAAATGTTACTCGTCCTCTCGGACGACCGATTCATGTGTTTCACTCGTCCAGATTTGAATTTCACTCGTCAATACGAGCGGACGAGTGGAATTTTCGTGCCCTGAACACCTTGCATTACTTAGCCTTAATACTAATTTACAGCTCGATGATGAGGACGAGGGTGCAGTAAATGAAGATGTTCAGTCAGACAATGACAAACCTCTACCCGACACTGATCAGACTGCTGTCACCAGACCACCCAATAAAAAGAAAAAGAAGAAAAAGAAAAAGAAAGAAAAAGAGAAAGTTGTAGAAGATACCAGTAATACCATTCCAGAAGTAAGTTTAATTGCTGAGACAGGTGTGACAGAAACTGCTCAGAGCTGTTTATAACATATACCATACTGGATTCTTAACTAAAACTTTCTAACTTACCTATTTTTTCACTGGGGTAGAGTAGGGTGGAGGAGGGGGTTGATTAGACAAATGCACAAATTCACCGAGCAACATTTATGTCTAATTCTCCAGGGTCTACCAATATACATATATCCCCATGTTGGTACTTGGTTCTGTTTAATTCCTTACCCTGGTGTCATCATTGATGTCTAAACCACCGGGGTATGTCCACCAGTGGGGGAAAGCATTGATAGATGCATTAAGCTTGTATGGAGAACGTCTGGTGATTAACTAGTGGTAAAATGACATGTTATGGCATAAATCATAACAACGACTAAACTTTTTTTTTTAAGTAAATCACAACAGGAAATCCATGATACTCTGTGACTCTGTATTGCTTTAAATGTCAGGGTGAAGATGAGATAGACGCGAGTATTCGTGAAGTGAACCGATTGTTGCACAATGGTAACATAGGAGAAGGGGAGGTAACTCCAGCAGCAGACCGTAGCTACACCCCTCGGGAAAAGGCGCTACTCATGGTGGAACATAAGTAAGATAATGTTGAGATATTTGATATTGTAACAGCTGGAGTAGTTATTTGATAGTGCAGATGATATTTTTGTCATTTCTTCAAAAAAGTTTTCTTAAAAAAAGTGATAAAATAGATATTTTATAAATATACATGCATTGTATGTCGCTTATAATTTATTGTTTGGGATGCTTGTTTCAGCCAAAGGTTTTTCAGAAATTACATAAGAAGTTTTAATAATACGTACATAAATTATACATCACTGGAACTGGAATTTTTATGGTAAATAAAAATATCCTAATAGGAAATAAATATTTTACAGCCAGAATGCTTTTTAGATGGGGCTTTTCCCATGTACATGTAAATTACTTGTTGGTGGGACAGCAGAAAACTATAAAATTTCAAATAATTTCAGTTAGCCTTCATTTTTTGCTAGGGTGTCTTAATTTACGAATATGCAACAACTTAAAACCATTTTTTGGATAAAAATTCTAAAAAAAATATTATTTTCCCAAATGTTTCATGCAGCACAATTTTGTATCAACAACAGCTTTCGCGCATGAAATATTTATTTCTCGACCGATTTTGAAAAGTAAGATATTTTTATTTACCACTAAAAATGCCTGTTTCACTGAATTATATCTTAAAAAGCTATAAAAAAAAACTTGGGTGAAAGAAGGACAAAGAAGCGCCCCAAACAATAGGTATTTTATGTTAAATCAATTTAATCAGAGATCTAAGAAGTGTTATTACGTCTGATGTCATTGATAATCAGTAAGAGAGTTACCGTTACGATATTCACACGAAGGGGTGTTAGAGTATGAAAAGAGAAAGTGAAGGGATGTTATTTCTAATTTTTCAGATTATTTAAATGTGTAAATTAAACGCATGCAGCGTCTGCTGGGTGGGACATTTGTTTTCTGTAGTCATGCTTGGCTTACACAGGAAATATTTCTAGGCATGAAATTCATATGTTTTTCATATGTGCCACATATATATTACATATGAAAGAAATACAGGTGTAATTCATATGAAAAAATATGTGGTACATATGTGGCACATAATTTTATGTATCATTTACATATGTGGTGCATATGTAAATAACATTATGTACACATGAAAAGTAACATGCAAATAAGAAGAAAGTAACATGTGTAGATAAATTGACTCAAATATATCTTCAGGTATCTGAATCCAGAAAATGAGCTGAGAAGAATATTTGGGTCGCGGGTGATAAGAGAAGAGACATCGTAAGTGTCAAATATTGGTATTATGACATTGTTTCTCTTGATTCAGTTTAATCTTAAATAAGATGAAATAAACAAACAAAGAAAAAATAAAGGTCACAGTTTGCTTTATTTTGACAATAAATAAGACAAAATGTGTCGTGTTTGCAGTAATAAGTTTATAAAGTCGAGGATCTTCTAATTGTATGTAACATATAGGAAGCTACATGGCAGCTTTAAAGAAAAATATTCTTTATGAGACTTCATTTGTGCTTATTTAATATTGAGATACGATGCTCGGCACAGCCTTGCATCATATAATTTTATCCAACTTGTTTAATAAACTCATTTTTAGCTCCGTCTGTCTGTAAACTTTTTTGTAGCGACTACTCCTCTAAAACTACTGAATGGATTTTCATGAAACTTCACAGAAATGTTGCCCATGAAGTCTAGTTGATCCTGTAGATGTGAAATCCAAGATGGCCACCAAATCTAAAAATAGGTTTTTAAAAAACAAGTTTGTAGCGACTACTTCTTGAAAACTCTAAGTGATATTGATATGGGACTTTTTCTAAAATGATAAGCATGACATGATGTTGGTCCTTGTCGAAAATCGTTTTGATTCGACGTTAAACATTGCTGCCAGTGGCCATCTTTGTTTACATAGAGTTATATAATGAAAACTTGTAGCGACTACTCCTCTGAAACTACTAGACGGATTTTCATGAAATTTCATAAGAATGTTGCTCTTGATGTCTTATTGATCCTAGCAAAATTTCGGCTGGAAATTCTAGATGGCCACCACGGCTAAAAATAGATTTTTAAAAAATAAGTTTGTTGCGACTACTTCTTGAAAACTATAAGAGGTATTGATATGGGACTTTTTCTAAAATGATCAGCATGACATGATGGTTATCCGAGTCGAACATTATTTTGATTCGACGTTAAACATGGCTGCCAGTGGCCATCTTTGTTTACATAGAGTTATATAATGAAAACTTGTAGCGACTACTCCTATGAAACTACTGAACGGATTTTCATGAAACTTCACACGAATGTTGCTCTTGATGTCTTATTGATACTAGCAAAATTTCAGGTCGGCCGGAAATTCAAGATGGCCGCCATGGCTAATTATAGATTTTCAAAATACAAGTTTGTAGCGACTACTTCTTGAAAACTACAAGTGATATTGATATGGGACTTTTTCTAAAATGATCAGCATGACATGATGTTGGTCCTTGTCAAAAATCGTTTTGATTCGATGTTAAACATGGCTGTCAGTGGCCATCTTTGTTTACATAGAGTTATATAATGAAAACTTGTAGCAACTACTCCTCTGAAACTACTTGACGGATTTTCATGAAACTTCACAGGAATGTTGCTCTTGATGTCTAATTGATCCTAGCAAAATTTCAGATCGGCCAGAAATTCAAGAGCTAAAAATAAATTTAAAAAAAATAAGTTTGTAGCGACTACTTCTTAAAAACTATAAGTTATATTGATATGGGACTTTTTCTAAAATGATCAGCATGACATGATGGTTATTCGAGTCAAACATTATTTTGATTTGACGTTAAACATGGCTGCCAGTGGCCATCTTTGTTTACATAGAGTTATATATTGAAAACTTGTAGCGACTACTTCTCTGAAACTACTTGACGGATTTTCATGAAACTTCACACGAATGTTGCTCTTGATGTCTAATTGATCTTAGCAAAATTTCAGGCAGGCCGGAAATTCAAGATGGCCACCATGGCTAAAAATAGATTTTTAAAAAATAAGTTTGTGGCGACTACTTCTTGAAAACTATAAGAGATATTGATATGGGACTTTTTCTTTTCTAGAATGATCAGCATGACATGATGGTTATCCGAGTCGAACATTATTTTGATTCAATGTTAAACATGGCCGTCAGCAGCCATCTTTGTTTACATAGAGTTATATGAGCCATAATATGGAGTCCGGGAATTTGTGTTACATCACAGAAATTTCAGTTTAATCGCATGTATCTGAAGAAATATGTGATATACAGTTTTTTAAAATTTAAGAAATTGTTCAAGACAAATAACTGCCTTAATTGATATGCTGTTGACCTTTCAAGCAACTGTTTACTTCATTTAAATCATATATTTATCATCCATTTTCCAGGTGTCCATTACGGACATTTCCATGACGGGTTGTTCAAAATACAAACTAAATGTGATTTCTTTTTATGCAACCCTTGTAGGCTTACTTGCGTAAAATAAAAACGTGGTCGTTTTATTTGTATTTATTAATTTTATTTCAGCAGCAGAAATTTTATTATTTTCCGAAATAAAACCATGTAATGCGGCGTAACCAAATGTGTCCACCTAGTTACGTCGCAGAAAAAAGCATCATAACTCATGACCTTGACATCGATGCATCTTCGCGCAGCGTGATCGATCGTATACTTTGATAATGTCTTAAACTGGTAGTTCTGGAAAACTTCGGTTTATAATGACATGGAAGTCAACTATCGGGTGCGAAAGTTGTGTCTTTTTTGTTACGTCACAGTATTTTTATATAATTAACAATTGAATAAGCAACACCTCGGAAACGTGGTATTATCAATTCTATTTACGACATCAATAACTGTTTCACCTATTTGTGGCCCTTTTACGGTACAGAGCAACATGACAGCATCAAGTATGATCGGGGTTAGACTTATCCAAAAAGATTACGTCGGCAACAAATCTTGGCATTCACTCGTCGCTAAGAATGTATCATAATACGTCCTTTTATTTAGCAAAGTGATCACAGATGTATGAAGACCCTATGCAATTATTTAATTCACCAGAAATAACCTTTTATTTAGTATTGACTGAAGAAAGTCGTGTCCCGTATTACGTCCACTGCATATGACAACAGTCTATGTTGATAGACATGATGTATACGCAAAAATAATGTGTTCGCATAAGTTAATATATATACACTTTTGAATGGAAAAAAATTTATAATAAATTAGATGAGATGCATTCTGATTGCTCAAACAATTTGTGCAGTTTTTGGTGTCCTGTTACACAGTTTGTACAGGTTTTGGTGTCCTGTTACATACTTTGTACAGTTTTTGGTGTCCTGTTACACAATTTGTGTCCAGTCTTCAACTAGGTGTTAACTGATACATATTTAAATATAAATAAACGATTCTGTATTTGAAACAATTCAAGTAAAGCTATTAATTCATGTAAGTGGTCCAAATAAGTGAAAGCAACCAACTGGACGTCAAAAGCATGCTTTATTATATTGGTGTCCAGTGTTACTAACAATAAAACTTAAAACCCACACTACTTTGTATTTAAAGCTAGAAGTATTATGCCATTTCAAATATAATTGCTTTCGATATTGTTCTAACCTAATACAGCATAAAATTTGACAAACGCAAATCTTAAAAAAAAGAGGACACCACAGTGTTTGTGATGTAACGCAAATTCCCGGACTCCATATTATGGCTCATATAATGAAAACTTATAGCGACTTCTTCTCTGAAACTACTTGACGGATTTTCATGAAACTTCACAGGAATGTTGCTCTTGATGTCTAATTGATCCTAGCAAAATTTCAGGTCGGCCAGAAAATCAGGATGGCCGCCACGGCTAAAAATAGATTTTCAAAAAACAAGTTTGTAGCGACTACTTCCTGAAATCAAAATCAATCAGTAGAGCTTCAAGGTCATTGACCTCTTGTTAAACACATTTTTAAACAGGCCCTCGTGTAAGATCCCCTGTAATGACATCGTGATTATTTTATGAGACATGACCCATGGAGAGACATGACCGAGACATGACCCATGGAGACATGACCCATTGAGAGACATGACCCATGGAGACATGACCCATGGAGAGCAGTGAATTCACCTCAGACAGGTTGCCTTCCTCATCAAGACCCCAGTTGAGCTACCATTCATGCCATTAAGTCCAGGAATTGATGTTAATTACATATAGTTCAAACGTTACAATACCTGAATATTTAACTTCACCATTTCTTCTTTTATTTTTTACCCGTTAAAGGAGGAGACGGGGCCAGCCTAGACGCAGACAGAAAGCCAGCTGGATGGCACAGCCTAAAGACAGCTGGCCACCTATGGGCAAGACAGGTATTAGTATGGACTGATTCTTCAAGGTTTAGTACAGTGTGACTGGGAAAATGTATTTGTTCTTTCATGATTTTCAGAAGTGTAGAGAGGCCAGCATGGCTAAGCGGATGGCATAATGAAGTTTGAGTCCAGAGATTACCAGCAGTACTAGGTTTCTCCTGTGTTCTTGGGGAAAACCCAATATATCCCTTAACCTCATTGACGTCTGGGGACAAAAACTGGGCAGTCCCATGTATTAGTCTATCTCCTGCATGGTCTTTTAACGCGAAATTGTGAAGGGACAATTAAATGCATTTTTTGTTAGAATTGTGAGTGTGTGGGGGTGGGGTGGGGTGGGGGGGGGGGGGGGGGGGGGGGGGGGGGGGTTCAATGTATCTGGAGTGGCTGTAAATAACCTTAGACAATGTGTTGATGGGCCATTAAACAAAAATTCAGTTCAGATCATATAAAAGAAGTAAAGCATTAAATGCAAACGTCAACATTTATGTTTGAAATTTATTCTTTTTATTCAAAGGACCAAACAGGGGTTTTCTGTGATGTCTACCTAGATCATTAAAACCTTAATACACCTTTAAATGTTTCACATGTCCGCAGGTTTATCGATGAGTATAAAGGAGACGAGAGATGGTTGCCAGTGTTTTGCATATGAGCACAATCATCAGTACCAGCAGATACAGTTCCAGTTTTTTGATGCAGTAGAATCTCTCAACCCACAAAATATTGGGGTAATACACCATATTTATCTATTCTTTTTACTGCTTTATAGGGACACGGTCGGGGCAATCTTGATTTTTGAAAAACTCACGGCGTGCCCTTAGTTGTTCTGCATAACTTGCAATTGTTCAATCATTAATATTAATTATAAGAATGGTTTAAAGCAAATTGTTTTTTCATATTATTAACCATTGATTAAATTGCACCAATAATATATCTTTACACCTGTGGTAGAATAAGACGAGAAAATGAAAAACTCGAAATTTTATTTAATTATATGCAAGCAGGTTTAAAGCCAAAATGATAATGGATAAATCAATAATAAATCTAGATGCTTATTTCAGTGCTCGTTAAATACTTCAAGATTGCCATGTGTTCCTTTAACCTACTGATCAAAGCTTGGGATTTATTGGACGTCTTTTAAAATTCTCTACTTGCTGAACCAGCAACAATTCTGAATACACACCACTTCTCAACTCTTTTGTCCTTGGTTGGGAATTATAAAATATGGTTGGTCAGATATAGTTGTGTCTAGACTCGGGGGCAAGATCGTCCTTGTGTGGGAATTATAAATGAGTGGTCTGATATAGTGGTTTATCATTAAACTATAGTTTTATTATCCCTGATACGTCGTTTCACCTGATATGACACATGATGTGAAATCCATATATTCCCGCACATTACGCACAGGTTAAGGTTAACCTGTGCGGGATGATACCCAGTAGTAAGTGACGTCAATAACCGTTAATTCACTGACGTCATTAACGTGCAGGCCGTTTGTAACGTCCGTTTAAAATGGATCATTAAAATGGAAGCAGGGGAAAGACGTTTGAATCTCTGACCACTTTTATCAAGTTCACGGCAAAAAAAGTGTCAACAGAGCTCTCAATTCAGGTATGTTTTTGCTTACTTTCTTAATATTTAACAAATTTTGTTCATCTGAAGTGCACATCCTTCATCAGAATGAGCTCTTTTCTCTGTCATGACCGGTATTTCGATTCACCCAGTACTTTCTGAGACTAGCCCTTCCAAATGTTCACAGTCATGTATGCTTTCATTTCCAATGCTTTGAGCGGGCTAAGAAAATCTATATGAATCGAAATACCTGTTTGCGGTGGAGGAAAATGCCCACTGTATAGGGGTATGCGCGCTTTGCTAAAACAAAAAGTTAAATATAAAGAAAATTATTAAGCAAAAACATACCTTGTTTATAATATTTCCAAAATCAATTTAAAAAAACAAACTTAAAATAAAAAATAGATCTTGCTCTTCTTTTTTTTCCGTACTCAGTAATCAATGATGAATATATTACAACTTTCGCATCTGATAGATCTATACATATTTCAAAATAATCTTTTTTTATGTGTTCAGTTTTATGATAAATAAATTACAACTCTCCTTTTCCCACATCACACCTGAAATCATCCCTCGAACAATATCAAACCTCAAGATGATATCGGGTGTGATATGGAAAAAGAAGAGTGATAATTTATACATCTAACCTCAGGGCATGATGGCCCTTGTGTGGGAATTATAAATGGGTGGTCTAATATAGTGGTATCTACTTTCAGGGCATGATTGTCCTTAGGTTAGAATTATAGAATGGTATCTAGCCTTGGGGCCCGGTCTTCCTTGGAGCATGATACAAGTTCTGAATTTCTCTGTACCCCTCCTCTTTTCTTTGGGAGTAGATTCAAATAACCTTAATATTGTGTAGTTATTTTCAATTCAATTCCATTCAGCTGCATTATCACCTATCCCAGTACAGTTTAGAATGAGTTGAAGGTAAATATGTAATTATGGAACATAAGCACTTGTTATAACAATCAACCATGTATTAAGAGACAGCTAAAGGAGGAGCAAAATTGGTCTCTTAACACAGGTTGTCTCTTTTTTTTATGCACCCGAAGGGCGGCATATAGTAGTCACACCGTCCGTCAGTCTGTCCGACCGTCGTATTATTGTGTCCGGTAAATAACTCTGACATTCCTGGACGGATTTTCAAATAAATTGGCACAAGTGCTCACTACAACAAGATGACATGTCGCACGCAATATCCTGGTCCGTGGCTCCAAGGTCAAGGTCACACTTAGAGGTCAAAGGTCAAAAAGAAGTGCTTTCATGTCCAGTTAATAACTCCAACATTCATAGACAGATTTTAAAATCAGTTGGCACAAGCACTCACCACAACTTGACGAATTATCGCTCGCAAAAACCAGGTCCGTGGCTCCAAGGTCAAGGTCACACTTAGAGGTCAACGGTCAAACCACTTATTGGGCATTTGTCACTTACAGTGACATTTCTTGTTATTTAAATGAATACAATTTGGAACTAAAACAGTTCTCTCTTAAAGCAGGGGGTCTCTTAATTGTGATAGTTTCTTGAGTATTTTAAACGTCTGTTTACATGATTTTTTTTCGTTTCAGAATATTTTGCAACTTCAGCCATATCACATAGATGCCATTATACAACTAAGTGAAGTGTTCCGTATGAATGAAGACTTGAATATGGCAGCTGAACTTATTGGTAAGTTGTGTGGTTTATGTCTAGTGTTCCGTATGAATGAAGACCTGAATATGGCAGCTGAACTTATCGGTAAGTTGTGTGGTTTATGTCTAGTGTTCCGTATGAATGAAGAATTGAATATGGCAGCTGAACTTATTGGTAAGTTGTGTGGTTTATGTCTAGTGTTCCACATGAATGAAGATTTGAATGACAACTGAACTTATTTGTAAGTTCGGTTGGATTATAACTAGTGTTCCGTATGAATAAGATGCTAAACTTGAATTTGCTGTGTTTATAAAGAGTGAGTGTTTTATATAGATTTGTTTGAATACATTAATATGTATATCATACAGTTTTATTTCTCTGTCTTGTCCATGTGTTTAAAGGAGGCTTTAACTACCTTGCCCTGAAATTTTCTAATAATGAAGCGATCAAATCTGTCGTCTTTTGTGTTGACAGTCCCAGATTAATACCCCTACCCCAGTCATGTTTGCTATAAAGCTGCCATTGGTTAATATACAGTTTTGGAGGGCGAAGAAAGAATCACTACTTCTGTGGTGACAAATGGCCCTGGGAGCATATGAAAAGTTTTGGGGTCATGTGTAACAGTATGTGTGACCGTATAACTTTAATTTCATGTAAAATGTCTACTGGCACATATTTGTCAATAGTTATCTTCACAATTAATTCTTGTAACATTTCGAACACTTATAGAACGGGCCTTATACGCTATGGAGCTGGCATTCCATCCGTTGTTCAACATGGCCACCGGAAACTGCAGACTCCCATACAGATATAGGGAAAATCGGTAATAATCTTTATACTAATAATGGTAACATATAGGTTATTTAACAGGCAAGTTTGATTATCAGGAGTTTATATGGAAGGTGTGTTGATTTTTTACAAGTGTTAAATATAAAGAAGTGGGACGACATAATCTCCTCCCATCGAGTGAAAAAAAACCTGATATCCAGTCATTAGTTGAATAATCTACTTATATTTCCACATTTATTTTTATCTCGTTCGTGATGTTCCGATTTGTTTAGGTTGTAATTCGGATCAAATTACTGCTGTCAAGTCGTGTTAATCTCGTAAGTTCCATTAATAGACTGAGCGTTTATTATGGATTATACGGTATATAATATAATGATGATATTATTTTTATAAATATAGTGGAAAGAGTTATTTGATACTATATATTTTAGTCTTGTTTTAGATTTCCTAAAAGAAATCAGACTATATAAATCATTATAACGTGTTCTTATATATATTTACTTGTTTATATACCCGTTGACGGGCATTTGTTGATTTACATATATAGTTTATATTACTACCATATCATCCCTTATTTTTAAATAGTTTTATCTTTATATATTTACATTAATTTTTAATTACTACTTAATTTCTTCATCTTTTGTCGGTTTTTGCGCACAATATGACCTATTTATGTGTCGACCTGCCGTAAAACACCATTCACTCATTCATTATAAATATAGTGATATGTCTGATACAGACCTCTGCCCTGTGTGCGTTTACTCGCTGGCAGAGGCATTTCTGCAGGAAAATCTCATCCTTTATCTTATCTTTCTCTAAGGTTGCTGTCCCAATATAACCTAAAATTATGTGTTAACTGGACGTAAAACCACATTTCATTTTATTGTCGCAGGTAATGTGTAAAAATGAAAGAATATCACAATATCATCTCAGATGGCATAGTTGTTATAAATCATTAATAAATTGTTTGCATTAAAAGACTATGTTTATATGGTAATTTAGGAAAAGAAATTCTTTTTTGTTGATAATAGTTTTGACTCCAAAATTCTCTATAATGTGTTAGTTACATTGTTGTCAAGAGTTATAATTATGTGGTTCTTTTCTTTTTCCCCAGATGTATGCACCTTGCATTATTCAAACACATCAGCTCACTGGGACAGAGGGGGTGCAATAGAACAGCCCTTGAATACTGTAAATTCTTATTGAGGTTTGTATTATAACAGAGGGTGTGTAACAGAACAGCCATTGACTACAGTAATAATAATAATAATAATAAATGCTTTATTTAAGGATGGGAAGAACTCAATCAATTTACAACAGTTGTTCCCCATTAAGGCCATCAATTGAAGAAACATGTGACACACACACATGGTTATATACATACAATATTATACAATTCTGAAGAGTTTCCTGTTGTAAAAACGAAAGTCCCTATATAGAAATCTTTATATACTCATAAGTTATTTTAAAGTACTTAACCATTGTATATCTACAATGTTACTGTAAATTCTTATTGAGGTTTGTACTGAGACAGAGTGGGTGCAATAGAACAGCCCTTCAATACTGTACATTCTTATTGAGGTTTGTACTGAGACAGAAGGGGTGCAATAGAACAGCCCTTCAATACTGTACATTCTTATTGAGGTTTGTACTAGGACAGAGGGGTGCAATAGAACAGCCCTTCAGTACTGTACATTCTTATTGAGGTTTGTACTGAGACAGAAGGGTGCAATAGAACAGCCCTTCAATACTGTACATTCTTATTGAGGTTTGTACTGAGACAGAGGGGTGCAATAGAACAGCCCTTCAATACTGTACATTCTTATTGCGGTTTGTACTGAGACAGAAGGGTGCAATAGAACAGCCCTTCAATACTGTACATTCTTATTGACATTTGTACTGAGACAGAAGGGTGCAATAGAACAGCCCTTTAATACTGTACATTCTTATTGACGTTTGTACTGGGACAGAGGGGTGCAATAGAACAGCCCTTCAATACTGTACATTCTTATTGAGGTTTGTACTGAGACAGAGGGGTGCAATAGAACAGCCCTTCAATACTGTATATTCTTATTGAGGTTTGTACTGGGACAGAGGGGTGCAATAGAACAGCCCTTCAATACTGTACATTCTTATTGAGGTTTGTACTGAGACAGAGGGGTGCAATAGAACAGCCCTTCAATACTGTATATTCTTATTGAGGTTTGTACTGGGACAGAGGGGTGCAATAGAACGGCCCTTCAATACTGTACATTCTTATTGACGTTTGTACTGCGACAGAGGGGTGCAATAGAACAGCCCTTCAATACTGTACATTCTTATTGAGGTTTGTACGGGACAGAGGGGTGCAATAGAACAGCCCTTCAATACTGTACATTCTTATTGAGGTTTGTACTGAGACAGAAGGGGTGCAATAGAACAGCCCTTCAATACTGTACATTCTTATTGAGGTTTGTACTGAGACAGAAGGGGTGCAATAGAACAGCCCTTCAATACTGTACATTCTTATTGAGGTATGTACTGAGACAGAGGGGTGCAATAGAACAGCCCTTCAATACTGTACATTCTTATTGACGTTTGTACCGGGACAGAGGGGTGCAATAGAACAGCCCTTCAGTACTGTACATTCTTATTGAGGTTTGTACTGAGACAGAGGTGTGCAATAGAACAGCCCTTCAATACTGTACATTCTTATTGACGTTTGTACTGGGACAGAGGGGTGCAATAGAACAGCCCTTCAATACTGTACATTCTTATTGAGGTTTGTACTGAGACAGAGAGGGTGTAATAGAACAGCCCTTCAATACTGTACATTCTTATTGAGGTTTGTACTGAGACAGAGGGAGTGCAATAGAACAGCCCTTCAATACTGTACATTCTTATTGAGGTTTGTACTGGGACAGAGGGGGTGTAATAGAACAGCCCTTCAATACTGTACATTCTTATTGAGGGTTGTACTGAGACAGAGGGGGTGCAATAGAACAGCCCTTCAATACTGTACATTCTTATTAAGGTTTGTACTGGGACAGAGGGGTGCAATAGAACAGCCCTTCAATACTGTACATTTTTATTGAGGTTTGTACTGAGACAGGGGGGGTGTAATAGAACAGCCCTTCAATACTGTACATTCTTATTGAAGTTTGTACTGGGACAGAGGGGTGCAATAGAACAGCCCTTCAATACTGTACATTCTTATTGAGATTTGTACTGGGACAGAGGGATGCAATAGAACAGCCCTTCAATACTGTACATTCTTATTGAAGTTTGTACTGGGACAGAGGGAGTGCAATAGAACAGCCCTTCAATACTATACATCCTTATTGACGTTTGTACTGGGACAGAGGGGTGAAATAGAACAGCCCTTCATTACTGTACATTCTTTTTGAGGTTTGTACTGAGACAGAGGGGTGCAATAGAACAGCCCTTCAATATTGTACATTCTTATTGACGTTTGTACTGGGACAGAGGGGTGCAATAGAACAGCCCTTTAAAACTGTACATTCTTATTGAGGTTTGTACTGAGACAGAAGGGTGCAATAGAACAGCCCTTCAATACTGTACATTCTTATTGAGGTTTGTACTGAGACAGAGGGGGTGCAATAGAACAGCCCTTTAATACTGTACATTCTTATTGACGTTTGTACTGAGACAGAAGGGTGCAATAGAACAGCCCTTCAATACTGTACATTCTTATTGAGGTTTGTACTGAGACAGAGGGGGTACAATAGAACAGCCCTTCAGTACTATACATTCTTATTGAGGTTTGTACTGAGACAGAGGGGGTGCAATAGAACAGCCCTTCAATACTGTACATTCTTATTAAGGTTTGTACTGGGACAGAGGGGCTGCAATAGAACAGCCCTTCAGTACTGTACATTCTTATTGAGGTTTGTACTGGGACAGAGGGGTGCAATAGAACAGCCTTCAATACTGTACATTCTTATTGAGGGTTGTACTGAGACAGAGGGGGTGCAATAGAACAGCCCTTCATTACTGTACATTCATAATGACGTTTGTACTGGGACAGAGGGGTGCAATAGAACAGCCCTTCAATACTGTACATTCTTATTTAGGTTTGTACTGGGACAGAGGGAGTGTGATAGAACAGCCCTTGAAAACATTTCTTATAACAGTTTTTCCTGGCTATATGTTTATTGTTTAATGAACTAAGAAAATCAAGACTATCAAAACAGACAGAAAGAAACCAGGCCTTACGATGCTAATATGTCACAAACAAACAAACAAACAACAAACATGCCTGATGGTCAGGTTATAGAAAAGCAGATTTGACAATGCCTGCTTGTATGTACATTGGTCATGTAGGCTATGAGATGTCTCAATTCTAGATAGAACTAGCTTTTCTTTTCTTTTTTTTTCTTATTATTGTATATATTTGATAATGTTAAATCTGAATGAAATGGTACCTGGTATGCTTCACAATAACATCAATATTTGTAATCATTAATTCCCTACTTTTGTTTAAAAAAAAGGTGGACTAAACATTTCTGCTTTTGTTGTGATTTTGTCTACAGGTATATATTTTTACCTTCCAAGTTTTTTTGTCATCTAAATTAACTATTAGTTAAAAGGGATTTTTTGATATAAATTGACCAAGAGTGAAAAAAATAATGTTATCATGGTTTGTGTCCTTTATTTCAGTTTGGACCCCGACAACGACCCCCTCTGTGCCGTTTTCTTGATGGACTTCTATGCAATACGATCAGGACAATATGAATATCTAGTCAGGCTTTATGATGAATGGGAGGTAAGACCAATGCTTGCTATAGCCCAGTTTAATAAGTACGTCCTACATTACTTCCCATTAAAAGCTCTTCATCTTTGAGATAGAAAAGCAAAAAATTCTCACGAAAGTTGGAAGGTGTAACACGCCCATTGATTTTTGCATTGAGCTCTGTATGAATTAAAATTCAAATGCCATGTTGTCATTCATATCTAGGCCCAGTTAAAATAAAATGACTTACATTCTCATCACAAGTGGCACATATGCTGCCAAAACATCCACAGAAAAGTGGGGTTCATGTATCGTCTAAGAAAGAATTTGTCCCATGAATGAATGCTCCCTTTAAAAACATAAACACTGAGATGCCAAAATATTGTATTCATACACTCAAATGCATATAAGCAAAAAATAAATCAATCACAATTTTAACATGACAATGCTTGAAAAATGTAAGAAATAGATCAACGATGTGATAAAAACCAAAAAAGGCACTTTAAATGTGTGAAAATGTAAAAAAAAGTAAAATGTCTACTCATGATGCTGTATGTTTTTAATTCTGATTTTTAGGAGGATCTATTCATCGGTATTCTTTTTGAAAAATACAAAAACATGATCAACCAAAATCTTTTAACTCGTAAGAAATCAGTCATTGAAAGCAAACAAAAGGCAGAGTTTAGGTATTTTCATAAGCCTCTAGCAGTGACCTTTGCTTACTTTACAGGCTCACAGAAACCTATCACAGTTGCCCAACTATGCGTTTTCTCTACCACTGGCACTGTTTTATCTTCACCCAGAAGACACTGCCAAAGCCGATGCTATGGTAAGCATATTACATCAATTTTATAGTAGAAGTGACATGTTTTACGCATGATATAAGCATGTAAATTATAAAGACGGTTCCAAATGCATTACAGAATTTATCTTGAGTACTAAAAACGTATGTTGAAACAATGCTAAACTGCACCACATATTTTGAAACGATTCTGAACTGCACCAGTATTCAGTTTTAAAACTGTTTGTATTTAAGTAAATCCAGATCCATCTGTATATATAATACATTCTCCAGTCTATAAACAGAGGATCTTACATGAGTGCCTGTTTAATAAGATTGAATTTATTAAATGAGTTGGATAAAATGATATGATGCGAGGCTGAACCGAGTGTGCCAATTATCATCAATTTTATCTAAATGCTTTCAGTAAATACACTATTATGAATAGGCACGAGTGTGAGATTCTTTTTAATAGAACTCCCACAAATGCTACATAACAAACATTTATTAAATGTAGCTGCCTGTATATACTGCTGTAATATGGAGATGTTGTGTGTTGCTTTTCTTTGCGACATTGAGGAGTCAGACCTGCCTCGTTGATAATGGTTACGGAAGTCGACAAGGCAATTCAGACTGCACACCAACCAAGTTGTACTAAAAAGACCGAGTGATGACTCGGCCTTCATTTGCATATTTATTACACTAGTGTATTATGATAGTTATGTCATTGATTCCATCCACAAGTTAAGTGATAATTATGCTTTCAGCTTCAGGATAGTTTACTAATGTTCCCAGGGATGCTGGATCCCCTACTAGATAAGTGTGGTGTACAGGGTGATACGTCCGTTTCTCATGCATATTTCCAAAAAGCTGAATACAGTCAACCAGATGCCCTTAAACAGTTACTGGCATTGTACGCGGGCCGGTGCTACTCTTGTTGGAAGTTACCAGAGGTGATAGAGTGGCTTGAACGTAACGTGAAACATGTGATAACCAGGGTGGAGAACAAGGACCCCCTCGTAGAGACTTACACTACAAGGTAAATATCCCCCACAGTTGTGGAGTGTAATGTGAAACACGTGATAACCAGGGTAGAGAACAAGGATCCCCTCATAGAGACTTAATCTACAAGGTAAATATCCCCCACAGTTGTGGAACGTAATGTGAAACGTGATAACCAGGGTAGAGAACAAGGATCCCCTCATAGAGACTTGATCTACAAAGTAAATATCCCCCACAGTTGTGGAACGTAATGTAAAACACGTGATAACCAGGGTAGAGAACAAGGATCCCCTCATAGAGACTTAATCTACAAGGTAAATATCCCCCACAGTTGTAGAACATAATGAAAAAAAAAGATAACGAGGGTAGAGGGGTAAGGATCCCCTCATAGAGACTTAATCTACAATGTAAATATCCCCCACAGTTGTGGAACGTAATGTAAAACACGTGATAACCAGGGTAGAAAGCAAAGATCTCATCGTAGAGACTTAATCTACAAGGTAAATATCCCCCACAGTTGTGGAACGTAATGTGAAACGTGATAACCAGGGTAGAGAACAAGGATCCCCTCATAGAGACTTAAACTACAAGGTAAAAATCCCCCACAGTTGTGGAACGTAATGTGAAACATGATAACCAGGGTAGAGAACAAGGATCCCCTCATAGAGACTTAATCTACAAGGTAGATATCCCCCACAGTTGTGGAACGTAATGTGAAACGTGATAACCCGGGTAGAGAACAAGTATCCCCTCATAGAGACTTAATATATAAGGTAAATATCCCCCACAGTTGTGGAACGTAATGTGAAACGTGATAACCAGGGTAGAGAACAAGGATCCCCTCATAGAGACTTAATCTACAAGGTAAATATCCACCACAGTTGTGGAACGTAATGTGAAACGTGATAACCAGGGTAGAGAACAAATATCCCCTCATAGAGACTTAATCTACAAGGTAAATATCCCCCACAGTTGTGGAACGTAATGTGAAACTTGATAACCAGGGTAGAGAACAAATATCCCCTCATAGAGACTTAAACTACAAGGTTAATATCCCCCCACAGTTGTGGAACGTAATGTGAAACGTGATAACCAGGGTAGAGAACAAGGATCCCCTCATAGAGACTTAATCTACAAGGTAAATATCCCCCACAGTTGTGGAACGTAATGTGAAACACGTGATAACCAGGGTAGAGAACAAGGATCCCCTCATAGAGACTTAATCTACAAGGTAAATATCCCCCACAGCTGTGGAACGTAATGTGAAACGTGATAACCAGGGTAGAGAACAAGGATCCCCTCATAGAGACTTACTCTACAATGTAAATATCCCCCACAGTTGTGGAACGTAATGTGAAACGTGATAACCAGGGTAGAGAACAAGGATCCCCTCATAGAGACTTAATCTACAAGGTAAATATCCCCACAGTTGTGGAACGTAATGTGAAACACGTGATAACCAGGGTAGAGAACAAGGATCCCCTCCTAGAGACTTAATCTACAAGGTAAATATCCCCCACAGCTGTGGAACGTAATGTGAAACGTGATAACCAGGGTAGAGAACAAGGATCCCCTCATAGAGACTTACTCTACAATGTAAATATCCCCCACAGTTGTGGAACGTAATGTGAAACACGTGATAACCAGGGTAGAGAACAAGGATCCCCTCATAGAGACTTAATCTACAAGGTAAATATCCCCCACAGCTGTGGAACGTAATGTGAAACGTGATAACCAGGGTAGAGAACAAGGATCCCCTCATAGAGACTTACTCTACAATGTAAATATCCCCCACAGTTGTGGAACGTAATGTGAAACGTGATAACCAGGGTAGAGGGGCAAGGATCCCCTCATAGAGACTTAATCTACAAAGTAAATATCCCCCACAGTTGTGGAACGTAATGTAAAACACGTGATAACCAGGGTAGAGAACAAGGATCCCCTCATAGAGACTTAATCTACAAGGTAAATATCCCCCACAGTTGTGGAACATAATGTAAAACACGTGATAACCAGGGTAGAAAGCAAAGATCTCATCGTAGAGACTTAATCTACAAGGTAAATATCCCCCACAGTTGTGGAACGTAATGTGAAACGTGATAACCAGGGTAGAGAACAAGGATCCCCTCATAGAGACTTAAACTACAAGGTAAAAATCCCCCACAGTTGTGGAACGTAATGTGAAACATGATAACCAGGGTAGAGAACAAGGATCCCCTCATAGAGACTTAATCTACAAGGTAGATATCCCCCACAGTTGTGGAACGTAATGTGAAACGTGATAACCCGGGTAGAGAACAAGTATCCCCTCATAGAGACTTAATATATAAGGTAAATATCCCCCACAGTTGTGGAACGTAATGTGAAACGTGATAACCAGGGTAGAGAACAAGGATCCCCTCATAGAGACTTAATCTACAAGGTAAATATCCACCACAGTTGTGGAACGTAATGTGAAACGTGATAACCAGGGTAGAGAACAAATATCCCCTCATAGAGACTTAATCTACAAGGTAAATATCCCCCACAGTTGTGGAACGTAATGTGAAACGTGATAACCAGGGTAGAGAACAAATATCCCCTCATAGAGACTTAAACTACAAGGTTAATATCCCCCACAGTTGTGGAACGTAATGTGAAACGTGATAACCAGGGTAGAGAACAAGGATCCCCTCATAGAGACTTAATCTACAAGGTAAATATCCCCCACAGTTGTGGAACGTAATGTGAAACACGTGATAACCAGGGTAGAGAACAAGGATCCCCTCATAGAGACTTAATCTACAAGGTAAATATCCCCCACAGCTGTGGAACGTAATGTGAAACGTGATAACCAGGGTAGAGAACAAGTATCCCCTCATAGAGACTTACTCTACAATGTAAATATCCCCCACAGTTGTGGAACGTAATGTGAAACGTGATAACCAGGGTAAGGAACAAGGATCCCCTCATAGAGACTTAATCTACAAGGTAAATATCCCCACAGTTGTGGAACGTAATGTGAAACACGTGATAACCAGGGTAGAGAACAAGGATCCCCTCCTAGAGACTTAATCTACAAGGTAAATATCCCCCACAGCTGTGGAACGTAATGTGAAACGTGATAACCAGGGTAGAGAACAAGGATCCCCTCATAGAGACTTACTCTACAATGTAAATATCCCCCACAGTTGTGGAACGTAATGTGAAACACGTGATAACCAGGGTAGAGAACAAGGATCCCCTCATAGAGACTTAATCTACAAGGTAAATATCCCCCACAGCTGTGGAACGTAATGTGAAACGTGATAACCAGGGTAGAGAACAAGGATCCCCTCATAGAGACTTACTCTACAATGTAAATATCCCCCACAGTTGTGGAACGTAATGTGAAACGTGATAACCAGGGTAGAGGGGCAAGGATCCCCTCATAGAGACTTAATCTACAAAGTAAATATCCCCCACAGTTGTGGAACGTAATGTAAAACACGTGATAACCAGGGTAGAGAACAAGGATCCCCTCATAGAGACTTAATCTACAAGGTAAATATCCCCCACAGTTGTGGAACATAATGTAAAACATGATAACCAGGGTAGAGGGGCAAGGATCCCCTCATAGAGACTTACTCTACAATGTAAATATCCCCCACAGTTGTGGAACGTAATGTGAAACACGTGATAACCAGGGTAGAGAACAAGGATCCCCTCATAGAGACTTAATCTACAAGGTAAATATCCCCCACAGCTGTGGAACGTAATGTGAAACGTGATAACCAGGGTAGAGAACAAGGATCCCCTCATAGAGACTTAATCTACAAGGTAAATATCCCCCACAGCTGTGGAACGTAATGTGAAACGTGATAACCAGGGTAGAGAACAAGGATCCCTTCATAGAGACTTAATCTACAAAGTAAATATCCCCCACAGTTGTGGAACGTAATGTAAAACACGTGATAACCAGGGTAGAGAACAAGGATCCCCTCATAGAGACTTAAACTACAAGGTTAATATCCCCCACAGTTGTGGAACGTAATGTGAAACGTGATAACCAGGGTAGAGAACAAGGATCCCCTCATAGAGACAATCTACAAGGTAAATATCCCCCACAGTTGTGGAACGTAATGTGAAACACGTGATAACCAGGGTAGAGAACAAGGATCCCCTCATAGAGACTTAATCTACAAGGTAAATATCCCCCACAGCTGTGGAACGTAATGTGAAACGTGATAACCAGGGTAGAGAACAAGGATCCCCTCATAGAGACTTACTCTACAATGTAAATATCCCCCACAGTTGTGGAACGTAATGTGAAACGTGATAACCAGGGTAGAGAACAAGGATCCCCTCATAGAGACTTAATCTACAAGGTAAATATCCCCACAGTTGTGGAACGTAATGTGAAACACGTGATAACCAGGGTAGAGAACAAGGATCCCCTCCTAGAGACTTAATCTACAAGGTAAATATCCCCCACAGCTGTGGAACGTAATGTGAAACGTGATAACCAGGGTAGAGAACAAGGATCCCCTCATAGAGACTTACTCTACAATGTAAATATCCCCCACAGTTGTGGAACGTAATGTGAAACACGTGATAACCAGGGTAGAGAACAAGGATCCCCTCATAGAGACTTAATCTACAAGGTAAATATCCCCCACAGCTGTGGAACGTAATGTGAAACGTGATAACCAGGGTAGAGAACAAGGATCCCCTCATAGAGACTTACTCTACAATGTAAATATCCCCCACAGTTGTGGAACGTAATGTGAAACGTGATAACCAGGGTAGAGGGGCAAGGATCCCCTCATAGAGACTTAATCTACAAAGTAAATATCCCCCACAGTTGTGGAACGTAATGTAAAACACGTGATAACCAGGGTAGAGAACAAGGATCCCCTCATAGAGACTTAATCTACAAGGTAAATATCCCCCACAGTTGTGGAAAATAATGTAAAACATGATAACCAGGGTAGAGGGGCAAGGATCCCCTCATAGAGACTTACTCTACAATGTAAATATCCCCCACAGTTGTGGAACGTAATGTGAAACACGTGATAACCAGGGTAGAGAACAAGGATCCCCTCATAGAGACTTAATCTACAAGGTAAATATCCCCCACAGCTGTGGAACGTAATGTGAAACGTGATAACCAGGGTAGAGAACAAGGATCCCCTCATAGAGACTTAATCTACAAGGTAAATATCCCCGACAGCTGTGGAACGTAATGTGAAACGTGATAACCAGGGTAGAGAACAAGGATCCCTTCATAGAGACTTAATCTACAAAGTAAATATCCCCCACAGTTGTGGAACGTAATGTAAAACACGTGATAACCAGGGTAGAGAACAAGGATCCCCTCATAGAGACTTAATCTACAAGGTAAATATCCCCCACAAGGTGGAACATAATGTAAAACATGATAACCAGGGTAGAGGGGCAAGGATCCCCTCATAGAGACTTAATCTACAATGTAAATATCCCCCACAGTTGTGGAACGTAATGTAAAACACGTGATAACCAGGGTAGAGGGGCAAGGATCCCCTCATAGAGACTTAATCTACAATGTAAATATCCCCCACAGTTGTGGAACGTAATGTAAAACATGATATCCAGGGTAGAGAACAAGGATCCCCCTGTATTTCTCTATTTCTACAATAAATAATTTACGTCATCAAGATTTTTTTGTTAATACTTTGTCTAGTTGAATGATCATCAATGCAGTTGGAATGAATTAAGTCCATATTGATATTTTAATATGCACACAAAGATTTGACGCCATTGGTAATGGTACTTTTCAAACACATTATCCTAACTCGGTAATTTGAAGTTACCTAAATGTAACCTTAACGTAATACATATCCCTGTGTTTTATGTGCAGATACCATTTGCTAGAAGTGCCTAGTAATGGCAGATTGTAATAGTAATTTTAATATTGTGCACTATGTTTATTACAGAAGACAGACTCGATATAAAGGTACACCTCGCAACATATACAGACATATACTGATATCTGAGATACCGTCTGCCACAGCAACCATACCTCAGGTATGTTTTCATTCATCTCTCCATCAGAAAATGTTTATACAGACCAGTAAGTATGGCAGTATGTTTTGTGCTGTGTCCTGAGCAATTTGGCACCAAAAGAGTTAAAAATGCATACAGCACATTTGTCATTTGGCCATGTGTCGGTCCATTATGACTTGGCCAAGTGTCAGTCGATTATGACTTGTCAACATGTCACCTCATTAATATTTGGCCACGTGTCAGTTGATTATAACTTGTCGACATGTCGCTTCATTAATACTTGGCCAAGTATCGCTTCATTAAGATTTGGCCATATGGCTATGCCACGTGTCAGTCGATATGACTTGTCCACATATCACTTCATTAAGACTTGGCCATGTGTCTGTCGATTGTGACTTATCCACATGTTGATCCATTATGACTTGGCCATGTATTGGTCCATTATGACTTGGTCATGTGTCAGGCCATTATGACTTGGCCATGTGTTGAATCATTATGACTTGGCCATGTATCAGTCCATCTAGACTTGGCCATGTGTCAGGCCATTATGACTTGGCCATGTGTTAGTCCATTATGACTTAGTCATGAATTGGTACATTAATGACTTGGCCAGGTGTCAGTCCATTATGACTTGGCCATGTGTTGGTCCATTATGACTTGGCCATGTATTGGTCCATTATGACTTGGCCATCTATTGGTACATTATGACTTGGTCATGTGTCAAATCATTATGAATTGGACATGTGCTAATCCATTATGACTTGGTCATGTAACTTGGCCATGTGCTGATCCATTATGACTTGGCCATGTGCTGATCCATTATGACTTGGCCATGTGTTGGTCCATTATGACTTGGCAATGTGTTGGTCGATTATGACTTGGCCATGTGCTGATCCATTATGACTTGTGCTTGTGTTAGACCTTTATGGCTTGTCTACATGTGTGTGGTTGTTACAGGATGTGGCAAGTACAGTGCTCAGCTATGATCCGTTACCTCCAGTAGATTCGGTAGAGTCGTACACCAGACCTGTCAGGTAAGTAGCTCCGTCCCCCAATCCCACATTGTTTTAGCTTGTTTTCTGATGGTATATACTAGCTATATAATTTATATTCTCTGAAAAATCGAATAGTCGAGCTGCGCTGTTCTACGACAGCTCTTGTTATACCCTCGTTTTCACAATGTGAAGTGGGGGCTATATAGGAATCTTGTTGTCCGTAACTTCCTGTTGCATAACACGTTTGTCGTGTCGTGTCCCGTTCCGTCGCTTATCGCATTTGTATTACTTGCATTCCTAAAATACTTTTGAATGAGCTGTTCCCAAACTTCACATACACGTAACAACTGATGACCTTATGTCCCTCTAATTCACCCATTGTTGATTGCCTAATTTATTACATAATTATGGCGCTTTGTTTGACTTATAAATTAAGCGGGGTTATTCATTACCTCCAGTGATAGTTCTCTTTGTCACTTGTCATATTTTCTCCAATACCTGGCATGGATCACAACTGGGAATGACGTATTCTATACCCAGTTAAAAAAAGACTACCTTTAAACAGAAAACTAGATCAGCAGGTGCCAGTTTCACCAACATACTTAAGTATATACTTAGCTACTTAAATTTAAGTTTTTCTTCTAAGATGTTCTTAAGTAAGGAGACGTGTTTCACCAAACCAATTTCATCAAGTAAAACTGAAATTTAAGTAAAAAACTGAAATTTCTAGGTCAACTTAGTAGATGACTCACAAAGTAAACATCAAAAAATGGACAAAATATGCTTCAAACATTGTTGGGGCAACAGAAGTATAATCAGTCATAAAGAATCTGTGAGGTCATATTATTATTAATATATTCACTTTTTTGCATATATTGTGAAAGTAAATTTTGTTACCAAAACCATAAAAACTCACTTAGAACCAAATAAAAATACTCGACAGAAATTTGCTATTTAAAGATTAATTTTTGACATTATGTTCTATAAACTAGTGGTAATCTATAGTAAACTAGTGAGTGCGTGATCTGAGTGAGTATTATTGATTTAGGATTTTGTTATACATTTTTTTGCAAAAAAATTGTAAAAAAAATAAATGTAAATGGTCCTCCTCGACCCTCGTACATTATTCGATGAGGAGATAAAAAAAAAAGAATCTGTGAGGTATTACAAATATAAATTTGTCATAGAGAGACCTTTAATATCTGTTCACCAAGTAAACTTGATAAAACTTGTCATAATTATAGACCTTGTCCTTTTTCAGGCCTAACAGAGCTCAAACAGGTGGCAATACCGTCTCCATGTTTCTACGGTCGCTTATGCCAAACTTTAACCCTAATGTAAGTGTTGGTGGAATTAGGAATAACTACTGCTGTGTCTATGAAAAATAGAACAACATTTTTTGACATTTGTACCTTTTTCTGTAAATTTGATACTTGTTTCTCATTAAAATATTTTAGAGCTTTAAAACTTACACATGTTTACATCTATAAGGCAGCAGTATGTTCCTAACAAAAGCAGATCAATACAAATGACCTTGACCTGTTTTTCGCACTTCATTAATTTAAACTGAAGTTTTATTTCATGCGGCTGACAGTGCTAAAGTGGGGTGCATTTGTGTCACATGGATATATTTTCTGGTTTAGACAAATTTTCGTAGTTGGCTTATCATAAATTGACATTAATGTTATCAGGTTGATATGTACATTTACGCTAGCAAATGTAGCAGTGGGGCCTTTATGGTTCTCATCAGCTCATCGGCTTTCCATCTGTTGGCTCCATTTTGAATAAATTTTAACAAAGTTTCCATGAGTATGCCTTATAACTATGTCTACTGGTATCCTGCCGCTATAATTTACAACTTTAATTCAGGAACCAGCAGAGGACCTAGGTGCTACAGGTGGCCAGCAAATGAGGCAGGGTGTAGGGGCCCTAATGGACGCCATGAGGGATCTTCTCAACAACATACGCATGGCAGAACCTCCTGTCGAGAACGCCGAAGAGGAAAATAATCCCGAGAGGGAACAGGAAGAGTGGGATTAACGTGACCTGGAAACATATGCATTAAATTGTTGATAAAACTTGAATTTAGACCGAAACATCGCCAAGTTTTCAATACAACTATCACACTATTTTATTGCACTAAAACACAATGTTGTGAATGAGGGTTATTCCATTAAAACATACAAAGAACACCAGGAAGGCATTTTTGAAATTGAACACCCACCCATAGATGCAAAATCAAGTTTAAAGAACACATTTTCGGAAAACGGTTCACCCATAGATGTTTATTAAATTTTGCCTTCCTGGGGTCCTGGGTATGTTTTAATGGAATAGCCCTGAGTGACGGTATGTACTTTCCATGTTCTGGTGTAAGACAAATTTGTGAACGAGCGACGGTATATACTTTCCCTATTCTGCTATAGACTCCCCAAGATGATGGAATCTGTTACCTGTATCCCATGTTTTCTCCGTCGTGGTTGCCGGGGTAGAATACAACCACTGCAATCTCACTAACACACTGTCACATGCAGAGGGGTATAGGACCACCCACATTCATATTCATTTTGTCATTTTTGTCATACTCATTCAAGGTCCTTATCATGACGCCGCGTATGCAAACGTGAAAACATGGCTCCGTTGTAAATGGAGTATCTACTATAGAATTAAGTTGTAGGTAAGAACGTTCTAGACCGATTCTCCATATTGTATCTTGATGTAAATGGAGGATGAGCCTGGCATGTTCATTCCTTATCCTTCCATGTGTAGGTGCGCCTTAAAACCCAATTCAGTTCAACTATTGGAATAAAAAAATATAATTTTATATTTTACGATTTGTATAAATATGCGAATGATTTTTAATATGTCTGGATGTCTGTTGTGATACTTGGAGAGTCCTCTGGTGCCATTATTATACAGTTCAAATTTGCCAATAAAAGTATAGGACTTGTTATTAGATGAAAACTGTTCAGTAAAATGTTATCACCTGGCACATTCACAATTGATCATGATGAACTAAAGAAAACTACTGCAGTCTATTGAACATTATGGCTCCCCAAAATAATATCAGCCTGACATGTACTTGTTTCCTAATGTGATTAGCCTGACATGTAATTGTTCCCTAACATGGTCAGCCTGACATGTAATTCTTCCCTAACATGGTCGGCCTGATGTGTACTGGTTCCCTCCTGACGTGATCAGTATGACATGTAATTGTTCCATAACATGGTCAGTCTCCTGACATGTAATTGTTCCATAACATGGTCAGCCTGACATGTAATTGTTCCCTAACATGGTCGGCCTGACATGTACTGGTTCCCTAGCATGGTCAGGCTGACATGTACTGGTTCCCTAGCATGGTTAGCCTGACATGTACTGGTTCCCTAGCATGGTCAGGCTGACATGTACTGGTTCCCTAGCATGGTTAGCCAGACATGTACTGGTTCCCTACCTAACATGTCCTGATACCCTAGCAGGTTCCCTAGTAAGGTCAGTCAGACATGTACTGGTTCCCTAGCATGGTCAGCCTGACATGTACTGGTTCCAGCCTGACATGTACTGGTTCCCTGGCATGGTCAGCCTGACATGTACTGGTCCCCTAACAGGGTCAGTCTGACTTGTACTTGCTCCCTAACATGGTCGGCCTGACGTACTTGTTCCCTAGCATGATCAGCCCGTGATGTACTTGTTCCCTAATATGGTCAGCCTCACATGTACTTATTCCCTAGCAGGGTCAGTCTGGCATGTACCGGTTCCCTAGTACGGTCAGCGTGACATGTACTGGTTCCCTAGCTTGGTCAGTCTGACATGTACTGTCACCGCTGCGGGTTCGAATCCCAGGAAAATTGGGTGGTCTGCCTCCACCGTAAATAATCGAGCGTCATGTAAAACCTTGCATGTGTTGAAAAATACTTAAAACACCAAATGACATGTACTGGTTCTCTAGCATTGTCATTCTGACAAGTACTGGTTCCCTAGCATGGTCAGTCTGACATGTACTGGTTCCCTAGCATGGTCAGCCTGACGTACTGGTTCCCTAGCATGGTCAGTCTGACATGTACTGGTTCCCTAGCATTGTCAGTCTGATGTACTGGTTCCCTAGCAGGGTCAGCCTAATGTGTACTGGTTCCTAGCAGGGTCAGCCTGACATGTACTGGTTCCCTAGCATGGTCAGCCAGACATTTACTGATTCCCTAGCAGGTTCAACATGACGTGTACTGGTTCCGTAGCATGATCATCCTGACATACTGGTTCCCTAGCATGGTCAGCCTGACATGTACTGGTTCCCTAACATGGTCAGCCTGGCATGTACTGGTTCCCTAGCAGGATCAGCCTGCCATGTACTGGTTCCCTAGCATGGTCAGCTTGACATTTACTGGTTCCCTAGCAGGATCAGCCTGCCATGTACTGGTTCCCTAGCATGGTCAGCCAGTCATTTACTTGTTCCCTAGCATGGTCAGCCTGACATGTACTGGTTCCCTAGCAGGTTCAACATGACATGTACTGGTTCCGTAACATGATCATCCTGACATACTGGTTCCCTAGCATGGTCAGCCTGACATTTACTGGTTCCCTAGCATGGTCAGCCTGACATGTACTGGTTCCATAGCATGATCATCCTGACATGTACTAGTTCCTGACATGGTCAGTCTGACATGTACTGGTTCCTGACATGTACTGGTTCCTGACATGGTCAATCTGACATGTACTGGTTCCTGACATGGTCAGTCTGACATACTGGTTCCTGACATGGTCAGTCTGACATGTATTGGTCCCATAACAGGGTCAGTCTGACATGTACTGGTTCCATAGCATGATCATCCTGACATGTACTGGTTCCTGATATGGTCAGTCTGACATGTACTGGTCCCCTAACAGGGTCAGTCTGACATGTACCGGTTCTCTAGCATGAACAGCCTGGCATGTACTGGTTTCCTAGCATGATCCGCCTGACTTATAATTGTTCACAGCTCTTGTTATACTTTAGAAACAGTATAAATTAAAAGTCAGATGTTAATTTTAAATTTCTTGATGTATAATTGTGATGGAAAGTGTTTGTTATATACATGTTAAGGAGGTTATTTATCTACAAGGTATTGTTGTTTATGGGATTGTTTGTAAGTCATATATGCTGAATAAAATTATTTAAGACCTATAATTTGTTCATTTTGATTTGTATACCCAGCTTATCATTCAACTAATTCATGTCTGTATATATCAAAACTGTAACTATAAGGAAGGCAACCAGCATGTCGAAAAAAGCTTCTTACACGTGTGCATCGAAACACCTTTATGATACTTTCAGGTACTGGCCAAAGTTGAGTTCTTTGTTGTCCATCACCTATTAACTTTTTAAAATGAAATTAAATTTTAAAATAACCTTTTGTAATAATGTAGATAGAAAATGAAGTAACACAGATTTAACAAAACAAAATATAGCAATTTTTCAATAAATCAAGGGCCATAACTAGGCTGCTTCTAGTCTGACATGGGTAGTTCTGATTTTCCCACTTCTAAGAACGAAATAACTTCATTACATAAACTGTTATGTTCGGTGTGTGTGTGTTGGGAAGTTGGGGTGGGTGGCGGGAAGAGAGGTAGGGGTGGATGTGAGTATGGTATGGCTGGTTTTCAAACTTGTCTGAGCTTTTATTAAATTTAACAAAGCAACATTTGGCAAAGTTTCAGACGAAAAATGAAGATCCTATCGTCGTAACAAGGCAAAATATTGACTATTTAACTAAATCAAGAGCCATAACTCCGGTATTACTATATTTAGCAAGTTTTTGAAATTGTCCGAGCTTTTTATGATATCAACAATCTCATTATCACATTAAAAAAACAAGAGGGCCTGTGGACGCTCTACTGGCTAAGGCTAAAGTTTGTGTATAAGGGGTCATAACTTCGTCAAAAATCATTCTACCAGAGCATGGCGATGACATGCGCAACAAGGCTTGGTATTGATCATCCCTGCCATGTTTCGCGTAAATCTGGCCTGAGGTTCCGGAGAAATAGTATGTGCAAAGTTTGTGTATTAAAACCTTTAAAGGGTCATAACTCTGCCAAAGTTCATTCAACTGGAACACGGTGATGATATGCACAACTAGACTTGTACTCATCATCCCCGCCAAGATTCGTTTAAATCAGGCCAGGGGATCAGGAAAACTAGTCGGGACAAAGTTTGTGTATTAAAACCTTTAAAGAGCCATAACTCCACCAAAAAAGCATTTGACCGGAAAAGAGCAGTGATATACACAACTAGGCTTGATACTGATCTTCCTTGTCAAGTTTCATTGAAATCCGGCCAGGGGTTCAAGAGAACTAGTCCGGACACAAAGGTTGTGTATTAAAACCTTTAAAGGGCCATAACTCCGCCAAAAATATTTCAACCGTAACACGGTAATGATATGCACAACTAAGCTTGGTACCGATCATCCGTTTCGTTGAAATCCGGCCAGGGGTACAGAAGAACTAGTCCAGACAAAATGTGTGTACATGTATTTAAACCTTTAAAGGGCAATAACCCCACCAACAACCGGAACACGGCGACGATATGCACAACTAGACCTGGTACTGATCATCCCTAAAATGTTTCGTTGAAATCCGGCCAGGGGTTCAGGAGAACTAGTCCAGACAAAGTTTGTGTATTAAAACCGTTAAAGGGCCATAACTCCGCCAAATCATTCAACCGGAACACAGTGACGATATGTACAACTAGGTTTGGTACGGACAATTCCTGCAAAGTTTCGCTGAAATCTGGCCAAATGAAGGTCCTATCGTCTTCACGATGCAAAATACATCATCTTTGAACTAATTCAAGGGCCATAACTCTGGTGTTATTAATCCGATTTGGTTGGTTTTCAAACTTGTCCAAGATTCATTGATAGTAACAATCTGGTAAAGTTTGGTAAAGATAGGATGAAAAATGAAGGCTCTATCGTCTTAACGAGGCAAAATACAGCATTATTAACTAAATCAAGGGCCATAAACTCTGGTGTTACTGGTCCGATCTAGCTGGTTTTCAAACTCATCCGAGCTTTCATTGATATTAACAATCGTGTAAAGTTTGAAAAATATCGAATGAAAAATGAAGGCCCTACCGTGTTAACGAGGACAAATTATAACATGTCATAAAATCAAGGGCCATAACTCCAGTGCAAATTATCCAATCAGGCTGGTTTTCGAACTCGTCCGAGCTGTCATTGATATCAACAATCTGTTAAAGTTTGAACACAATCGGATGAAGGCCGTATCGTGTTGACGAGACAAAATACAGCAATTTTAACTAAACAAAGGGCCATAACTCCCGTGTTACTGGTCCGAACTGGCTGGTTTTCGAACTCTTCCGAGCTTTCATTGATATCAACAATCCGGTAAAGTTTTAAAAAGATCGGATGGAAAATGAAGGCCCTATCGTGTTAACGAGGCAAACGAGACGGACGACGGACGACGGACAACTCGCCATCCCATAAGCTTTGCTGGCCATCGCGCAGTAGAGCTAATGGAGGCCCTGTTGGGTTATCGCCAAATACATATCGTACAACCCGTACCTTTGATAACAGAGTGATATATTGATATCCGAGCTGATAAAAACGGCAGACATCAATACCGGTTTTACATTTCCTTCAAGTATGTTGTTATTGTTGTTTTTGTTTTGGCTTTTTGGCGACAAATGACTTTTACACGTGTTGGTGCGCCTTAAAACTCCAGGTCAGCTGCTATTTTTCATGGTTTATCCCATTGATAAAAATCTTAATTTGGTGGAAATCAAGTAAAAAACAAAGCTTCCATACATTAAAAAATTGGCTGGGGGTGAGGCTGAGGTTTGAGGGGAAGGGATCGAATGGGATGTCAGATATGGCGGTTTCACTTTTGAGTTTTTATTGAAATTAACAATCTAAACAATATGGCAAAATCGGATGATCGGATGAAGAAATGAAGGACATAGAGCGTAAACAAATATTTTTAGTAATTCAAGGGCCATAACTCCGTTGTTCTAGTTCTAATGGAAGGCTGGCGATTCATCCGTCCATCCGTTAACATTGAATCGTTAACACGACAGGGGCTTCATTTTTCATCAGATTTTTATCAGGCTTGGCCATATTATTGATATTAATGAAAGCTCGGACAAGTTCGAAAACCAGCCAGATTGAACCAATAATAATGTAGCTATGACTTTTGATTTAGTTTAATATGCTATATTTCACACCGTGCAACCCGTATGTTTGATAACAGAGGGATATCTTGATATCCGAGGCGATAAAAACGGCTGACATCAATACTGGTTAGATGTTTTTTTTCCAGGTATTTTTCAAAAATACAAGTGAGATAAACATTAACAATGTGTACTTTTGTATGGATGTTTAGACATTCTACAGTCCCGACCAATTCCGTCCCGACCAATCCCGACCAATTCCGTCGACCAATAAAGCAGATATACGAAAATTACGCAAAATGTGCATTTGATGCTATTACAATTAATAAACATTTAATTCAGTCATTGTATCGCTATTATGTGAAAGGACAATCATTGAGCGACATTTTGGTATTACTGATCCAATCTAGCTGGTTTTCGAACTTGACAGGGCTTCCATTAATATCATCAATCTGGCTAAGTTTAATAAAGTGAAGAAGTGCTAGTCTTAACGAGGCAACACATAGTGTATTTAATTACTAGTAATTCATGGGCCGTAACTCTAACTTGTTACTGATACAATGTAGCTGGTTTTCGATATTGTCAGAGATGTTATTGCTATCAGCAATATGGGAAAGTTTGGTAAAGATCAGATGAAATATACTACTCAAAATTTGCTAAGGATCACTTTTATTTTTCCATATAATTGTATTAGAAATTAATTCACACTAACGATATTAATTTCATTGATACTTCAACAAATCAAGTCATGAGATCACATGACCATACACTGCCCTAACTAAGTTCATGTAAAATAGAAATAATGCTATTTATTTCAGCAAGAAATTTAGACAACAAAACAGTGATCCTTAGCAAATTTTGAGTAGTATATAAAGGCGCTATCTTCTTAACGAGGCAAAAGTAGGCAGAAAAGGGAAAGAAGCTGCAGATTAATTATGTGATCACATAATGATGAAGAACATTTCTTATTACACTGTCAAAAAAACACTCATTTTAGCAGACGTGAGCTTCCACATTCTCATTGCTGTGTCTACGTCCCTGAAATGTATGTTGATAACGGACCTAATCATGATGGCGAAAATGAAAATCTACTAGTTTAGGTTTTGACTTCAGACACCAGCAGTCACCATGCATGAATCTTCAGGGCTTTGCCCATCGCGATATTTTTTTATATATTTTTTTATTTCTACACGTCACCTTTTGGTAAATCATATTAGTTGAAATATAAAGGCGCTGACTTCTTAGTGAGGCAAACGTAGGCAGAAACGGGAAAGAAGCTCCAGGTTATGTGATCACTTAATGATGAAGAACATTTCTTATTACACTGTCAAAAAACACTCATTTTAGCAGACGTGAGCTTCCACATTCTCATTGCTGTGTCTACGTCCCTGAAATGTATGTTGATAACGGACCTAATCATGATGGCGAAAATGAAAATCTACTAGTTTAGGTTTTGATTTCAGTCACCAGTAGTCACCATTAATGAATCTTCAGGACTTTGCCCATCGCAATCTTTGTTTAGTTTATTTCTACACGTCACTTTTTCAGAGAGTGTTTTTATACTGTCTTTCTTTTACATAGCACCAGAGTAAAGGTAAGTAGTATAAAAGTGGAGCAGGAAATGAAGCATTCACAGAACACAGTCAACCAAAAACACATTCAAAACAAACAACAATCACATGCATAAAAAGCATCGTGTGCGACAACAGAAACACAAATTGTTGATAATATGAGTACCACCTTGGAACTGGCATTGGCAGACAAGCCTTTGGGAGTTTAAATCCCACTCTTAACCTATATTATCATCTTAAATTAAACGGACTGTGTAAATAAGAAATCCCCGACAGGCTATATCCTGGAACACAGTATGCAGCATTAATATGCAATATAAGTAAAACTCAAAGATGATCATGTATATATGAAATATAAAAAAGCACAGAAAGCAAAAAAAAAGAAAGAAAGAAGTATTCAATGTCACTAGGCAGCATTAATAGGCAAAAAATATATATATATTGATTGGTTAGTTGGTGGGTGGGTGAATTGGTGGGTTCCTTACTTCCTTCCTTACATGGGTTTTGTATTTCTCTATGATTGACAGACTGTGACTCATGTAGTTAGCGATAAGCATGCTTTACAACTTGCGTTCCTAGAGAACTCGTCTAAAAACTTGAATGGAATAAACACATATTTTGGAACGTTCAAAGGTTACCGTTTCGCCTATGGATTGATCGGTCTACTCAGTGTAGAATGCGGCAATGTTTCCGGGATATTTTGTGTCCGGGATGTTTACGGAGCAAAAAAAAGAAATCGTAAGTGCAACTGAATGAAATCGCAAGTATTGGAATGTAATAAGTGCAACTCTTTAAAAGTATTTTCATGGATGAAGATCCGCGAACTTTATTGAATCCATGAATATATAACGACAACGTTTAGCCTTATATCGGATTTATTTAGTTATCGGCAGCTATTTTACCAATCTCCACGCAGAGTTATCGTTCCTTGCACTCAAATGAGGAACGACCTTGTGTATTGTGTGTAAAACCGTGCTTGTTTATTTATTTATAGGACTGTATTGTGGGGACTTCCCCACAAGTTTTATATAGTCCGACATATACTGAGCAAAAAAAAAGGTACTTTCCCTTATTATATAGACAGTAAACAGGAAATAATAAATGATGTATATAGAATAATTAGATCGACCACCACCATCGTCCAAACAAAAGATTTTTTTGAAAAGTTTGAACAGCACACGAGGGAGTTATCCCCCATTTTCTTAAACCATGCATTTTTAGTAAAAACACATAAAACCTACAAACATTACCTCAATGTGTCCAAGACAATATTCTCTAAACGTTGGTTTAGAAATAAATCACAGAAAAACACAAGGCCGATTGTGCAGCTTTTGATTATTTTCATGGATGAAGACGAGTTGTAAATAAACGTTCTTGAAACGTCAATTGTAGATGCATCAGTTAAATGTTTTGACGTCACTTGCTGCTTCCCTTACGTTAAGAATAAGAAATTACTATTAAATTAACTTAAACATTTTTTTTTTTTTGAAAGTCTCGTTGAATCTCTCAAAATCTCCTCAAAATCTCGCCAAAATCGCCCAAAACGTTAGGGCGATTTCAAACGTCCTATGTTAACCTTAAGGCCCTAGTTCTGGATCCGTGTAGCATAGCGTAACGAAGAAATCAGAAGCGGGCCGGGTGATCGAGGCTAAAACATTTACATTTTCCCTAGCCTCATCCGTCGGGTTGTGATGTAAACCGGATGGTTCTTAGTGTATCGGAGTTTATCTTCCGAGCACATTACAGAACCATAGGAACCACAGGAATCTAACAGTAAGAGTAGGACACGGTTGACGAATGTCTATGTATCCTTCCATCCTCTAAGTTGCCTTGAAATAATCGAAAACAATATGTTTATAAGCCGATACAATTCACATTCTTTATGAACAGTAAACATTCTATTTCGAGCTAAATCAGCCTCTATATGCCATTGCAAAGCAGATTCATTGGAATTGGTCTCACCAGTTCGATGAAAAATATTTTGTTTTTATGTTAGAAGGATTGCCTATTTAGATGACAGCATGTAAGGCTTTAGGACACTACTTAGATGGCTCTTGATGCACTGATGCTTTATTTTAAGCACTTGGTACAGCAGATTAATCTCTTAAAGCATCGCATGTATCACAAACAAGAAATGCACATCAGATGACTGTTGCTACACTATTATTAAAAATGTGCGTGCGTTAAATAAATTGAACTTGTAAATGAAAATGATGCCCTAATGGCATGGTGTAGCGTATTGTAGCAAGCCCTTTCGCCTTTTTAAATACGGGTGTCTAACTCTTGAACTACAGATACTCATATGTACTTAGATCACTGCAAACTTTATATTTCAAACAGGATATTGACATTATTACAACGAATGATTTTGCTGACCATACAAACTATTCACGTTACGTTCCGGTGTACATTTGTGATATGGTTGTCTTAGACAAACTTCATCCTGAAATTGCTGTAGAATTCAAGGCTGGAAAATTCAAGAAACCATGAAATAGAAACCAACCATGCTCATGAGCAGAACAATGCATATGTAATGGGAGAGGTAGGTGCCGTAGAGTTAATAGAAAGTCAGCTGCACTAAGAAGGTGGCTGCTATTCGGACCTGAAACGTCGAGAGTTCAAAATGAATTTCAGCAGTCAGCAAAAAGGGTTGTCTGTATACCGTGTCACTGTCCTCATCATATACACAACCGGAAGTACCAACTTATTATTGACGCGTATAAGACGTATTAAGACGTGTGGCTTAATGACTTGTTATCACTTTTAAAGAAGGCTGTACCAAACACCATTACAGTTTCTATTTCAAAAAAGTTTAGCCCATAACAGAAAATATGATAAAATGACAATCTGATATATTTACATTAAAGGGATACAGACACACGGCCATTTTTAAACACTCACGACGTCCCGTCATTTTTTCTATTATTAAATTAAATTATCAGTTAAATCATTAATATTAATTATCATAATAGTTTAAAGCATTTTATGTATTGTTTGCATATTAATAACTGTTGATTATATTGCAGCAATCATATATTTAAACCTGGTAGAGTAAGACGAAAACAGGGAAACTCACAATTGTTTTTAATTGTTTGCAAGTATGTTTAAATTCAGTGATACTTGATAAATAAATCGAGATGCTAATTTCAATGTTTGATTAAAACTTCAATACTTCCGTGTGTCCCTTTAAAGGGACAATCTTAAAGTTTTTATCAATCACTAAAATTAGCGTCTCCATACATTTGGCTTTAAAACACCAGCTTACAAATAATTAAATAAAAAATTGAGTTTTCATTTTTTTTATTCTTATTTTACCGTAGGTTTAAATATATTATTGGTGCAATATATTCATCAGTAAGATATAGCCAAAAGTAATTGCTTTATACTATTCTGTTAATTATTATTAATGATTGTGCAAATGAAGTTTGTGAAGGCTGCGATATTTTAAAATTCAAAAAAGATTGCCTTGTGTCCCTTTAAATAGAGTTTGGGCATGTGCAGAACTGAAAATATAATATAACGTTGATCTATTAGTTGAAATACTTTTGTGCTGTACAAATAAAAGTAAGTGGTTTTAATTATTGAAAGACATACCATAAGTCAATTTAATGGAGATACTATATTTCCTAATAGACCGGAAATGAAATTGCCACACGCATGCGCAAAAGTGAAAATATAGTGTTCCATATCTGAAAATAATCAGTATCAAAAACTCTATCTCTGGGCAAAAGTTGTTGCTTGTATCACAAATAGCACAATTTATCGACTATGCCGCTCTGCTATATGTTAGAATACAACTGCTGTCTTACTCTCTGTAGTACGCTTGCTCCCGTTTGTAGCATGATCGATTGCCGTTTGTGTTGAGAATGATAAAGATATATACAGTTTGTTTGTTAGATTGTATGGTGTTTACGTCATTTTGAAATTTTCAACACACTTAAGGTTATATATCACGATCGATTTTTTTTGTGGTGGATGGGGACCACTCACTTTTCCTGGGTAGAACCAGTACTGCACACCTCTCGCCATTCGTAAGAATCGACACTTCCTCACTTACAAGTCGAGCTCCCAATGGGATTCCAAAGCGCAGCGGTGAGGGGCGAGAAGATTTACAACGCAACGTCGTTAACCCCTCGGCCACGAATACGCAGTGCAACTACTACTGTTCTGTATACGTGCCGGTGTGTGTGTGAGGGGTTGGGGGAGGGGGATCTTAATTATAGGATTAATGGCAACGGGATCATAAAAATAGTCAACAGATATATTGAAACAAATATTTTAATAAACCAGTACAATTATTATTATGATGATTTTACTATTGTATATATACAGGTTACACTTGACTAAGGGTTAGCGTCCCCGTCAGAGAGCATTCTGGGAAGTCTGTGTATCATTTTACCGAAATGTATGTCCTCTTCCGTAGGAAACCTTTGCTTTATCAGTATCATTGGTTCCCTGGAAATTCAAAATATGTAATGTATAACAGTAGGAAACGCAGTTGATATTATGATAATAAACATGAACAATAGGAGTGAACTTTAAAGAAACTAACCCGCCAAATAACGGCAAAATTACACTAAAAACGTCTTTAAAAACAGTATCCGGGTGTTCAGGTCATATAATAATGTATATGAACCGATTAAAAGTAAAGGTTTATTCACGAGGTTTTAAAATATCCGTGACTGAATATGCGTAAACTCATAATTCGACGTCCAGTTTTAGTGTTTGGCCTGGCTGGTTAAATCCGTTTACGTTAAGTCTATCGAGTTTGAATTCTCAAAATATGTAAGTTATGTATATACCTCGTTGTCAGTAGGTTTAGAATGCACAATGTGGCTGTTGTTGGCGAGATAGCTACTTTAATTAAACAGACTGGAATTACGAGAATCCATTCAACTACGAATACGGGCATCATAATGAGTTTCATGTTCAACGTGCATATACTCTAAACTAGGACCCATTATCCGTATTAAATTTTTTTTTAATGAAATAGTTTGGTCTGGAAAAATAGACGCCTCGGTATTAATATTTATTCATGTGATGTTTTAAGGCTCTTATACATTTTGGTTTGGTACTAGAGGTAAACTTTATTTGAATTATATAATTAGCTGTTAGCAATATAACCCATTTAAACTATAGTCTAGATCATCTGCGACGCTCGCTTGTTTTCAAGACAAACGCCTAAAACAGTCCTCCAAAAACATTTGCCGAGATTCTGGTATCGTTTCTGATCGGCTGAGACAGGAACACCTGCTATCCAAGATATACAAAAAGGCAGAATGGCAAAAAAAATATAAATAAAGAGGTAATCTTCATCATTATATCGATGAACTAAATGCGGGTGGTCATAAATATTTTAATTAATAACAAAAAAATGATTACGGTCACATTGTTCCGGTTTCCACAAACTGTCAAGACGTTTGAATTTACAAACAAGCGTCGAAGATGTTCAAGATTAGGCCATAAAAAAATAGGTGTGTTTCCTATTGCATGCTCTAAAAAAAATAGGGCAGTTCGGTAGGCTTTTTTTTTTTTGGAGCAAGATATTGTGAGATTCTACATGTATTTATCTCATAAACCCGATACAAGTTGATGATACAACTGAAGGGTTCTCTGTGATGTCAGTTTACCTCGATATATTGTGATAAATCATTGTTCAGAACAATTTTTTTTTTCTTTCTATTTGAACTGATACCAATCCCTCTACTATATCGAGTCCAGTCTCGTTGAACGCGCTATGAAACATACCTGGCAGTATTCCCTTTAAAAGCGCTATGAAACCTACCTGGCATGACTTCTTTTAAAAGCGCTATGAAACATACCTGGCATTATTTCCTTTAAAAGCGCTAAGAAACCTACCTGGCATGACTTCTTTTAAAAGCGCTATGAAACATACCTGGCATTATTCCCTTTAAAAGCGCTATGAAACCTACCTGGCATGAATTATTTTCAAAGCGCTATAAAACCTACCAGGCATTATTCCCTTTAAAACCGCTATGAAACCTACCTGGCATTATTCCCTTTAAATGCGCTAGCTGGCATTGTAGGTGTGCTTGACTCCTTTTTTTTTTACATATGCCACAAACTATGAAAAAGAGCATGTGCGTAGGTATTAGAGCACAGCAATTGTATTACAACCCTATTTAATGCGTTACTTACCTCTTCAGTGGAGGCTCTTTCCGCAAGCACAGAACGTGCGGTGGGAGATACTGCCATTCTGTGAGATGAGGAACGATCGACCTACATTCCTGTTTTAAAACAGAAACCGACTTTCCTGTCAGCATATCCGTCTTTCCGGTCGATAGTTTCGTGTCTTTCAAATCCATGTCAAAGACTGGTTTGATTACAAGCGGTCTCGGAGCCTTCAAACGAGGGAAGAGTAGGACCTCGCCTCCTGCTGCGCGGTCGGGATTCAGGCCAGAGGTTTGGAATGTGAGGGTGATGGTTTTGATCGCCACAGGCATATGGTAACTCTTGCTCTGCGTCAGAAATATCTCGGTGCGAAGCTGTACGATTTGTTCGCGTAGTGAGGCTTCTTGAGCACAAAGCTTAAGGTATTCGTTTTTCAGGTCGGCATATATTTTAGTCGTCTCCTTGCTAAATACGGATTGAAGATTGACTCTATCGCTTATAATCTTTTTATTTAACGTGTCAAGCTTTCTACCACATATTAACTGTTTTTTTATAATGTTTCCATACTGTGCACTGCTTGTGTCGAATTCTTCATGATTTGTCGATATTGGTTTATAGGATCGCGTCGAGTCACCATAGGCTTTGTCATATACCCAGGGTGGTTGATTCTTCAGTGTTTTCTTCTTGAACTTACAGTGTCTGTGTTCCTTCCCAGACACTGATGGCGACACGCTTGTTTTGGTATTACCACATTGCGTTTGCGAATGTGACGTCATGCTCTTTTCTCGTTTGACATGGTCATTTACATGAGGTTTTCGGTGATTGTTCGTACCACTGTACTGTAATTCTTTGCTAAGTTGCGACCAAGAATTGCTTGTATCTGTCAAAGGCGTGTTTGTAATGGTGTGATGTTTCTTTTCTTTATCTGTATCGTCCATTCTCTGTTGAATACGTTTGTATATGGGTGCATAAGTGTGACTGTTTGGTATTGCGTGAGTATTGCGTGAGGTATGTTTCCGGTTTTCGATTGCGTACCTCCATAACCTCTCAGACTGCGGAATATCACCATCTTTTACACATACATGATTTAATTTATTCATAACACATTCACTTTTCGTCTGCTTGTCAATATTTAATCTTTCCTCAGAAACTGGTAGGTTATTATCATTATCTTTTTGAACTTCAGATTCATCGGCTCCGAGACTATTTAACAGCTTGTCATTAGTTGTTTGACTTTCTGCAATGGTTTGTTCGTTACTTTCAGTTATAAATCTGCCCTTCTTTATCCGTTGTAGTTTCGCTGCATGAGGTAGAGTTGGGAGGGCGCGGCCTCGACAAAGCTCCGAGACAGACGGGTTTTGCAGATGGCGCAACTTTTCAGCACGAGACGAATGTTGCAAGATATTGCCAATCAGTTCCCAGAACACATCCGGCTGAAGCTCCTTGAAAGTTCCAAGTTCGGAAACGATCTTTTCAGATAACCCCATTTTAACTGTATCGACTGGAAAATATAAATGCTGAATGCCCTATATGTTGCTTTAAACCAGTAATTAAACATATATACAGGCTAATTAATAATCGTACACTCAACAGTATTAAAGTGGGTACGTCAGGTTTTGGGGTTAACTTTTTAACAAACAAATAAACAAACAAACAAACTAACTAACAAACAAACAACAACAAAAACAACACTATGACATGACCAATTTAAAAGGTGAAATGGTTAAAAAAAGAAGAAGATACGTATGGAATACTAATAGACTCCCATAATACAGCGCATTAATTAATAATTATAAATTACAGCAAGTATTATCATTTAAACTATGTTACAATCTAAAAAACAAAACAAATATTTTTAACTGAAGCCAAACATATAACCCTTCGGATATTGATTATCACCCTCGGCTTCGCCTCGGGTGATAATCATATCCTCAGGGTGAACATTCTTACTATCACCCTCTCACGAATGTGATATTTATGTATTACCTCCCTGGCCTGGGGAAGAGTGATCATATTCTGCTACAGGTCTTTTATCGTTGCTATTCAAGTAGGATAAAATGCAAAATAACCAACAATTTTTTTTTTATAAAGGCAACTATGGTCAAATGAGGGAAAGCTGCAACTCTATAAATTGGGAGAATACATTAAATGACAAAAATGTCAATGACGCATGGGACTCCTTTGCCGATAACCTCAATAACATTATCGATAAAAAATATACCAGTGTGTACAGGAGCCCCCAGGCAGAATAATAGTCTCCCATACATAGATAATTACATAAAAAACATAGAGAGGCAGAATAATAGTCTCCCATACATAGATAATTACATAAAAAACATAGAGACAACAGCAAAATACTGGAAAAAATACCTTTATTGCAAAACTCACTCAAATTTTAAAAAATACAAAACTGCTAGGAACAAAGCTACCTAAACTAGCAAAGTATAATTATGAAAAAGACCTTGCAACTCGGATAAATAGTGACAATAAATTATTTTGGAAATATGTAAGGTCGAAAATAAAACCAAAGCTACAATAGGACAAGTAATTAAACAAAATGGGAACATAGTCACAGATGACCAAGAGAGAGCAAATATTTTTAATCAATACTTTGCCAGTATTTTCAAACTTAACGAACTAAATGACAACCCAGCTTTCCCTCAAAGAAGAGTTAACTCCATGCTTGACAACATTATCATAACTGAGAACGATGTCCTGCTAGCAATCAAGGAATTAAAACCAAATAAACCAGTTGGCCCAGATGGTATACACCCCAAAGTGATAGTTGGATGTAAAAATGAATTAACAAAGCCATTAACAAACATGTTCATCAAGTCATTAGATGAATCAAAAGTACCAAGCTCCTGGAAAATAGCAAATATAGCACCATTTTTTTAAATCAGGACATAAACAATCCCCAGAAAACTGTAGACCAATAAGTTTATGCCCTATTGTTTCAAATATAATGCAAAAAAAAGTATCAATTTTTTTTATTATAGACCATATGCAAAGCAACAATTTATTTTCAATACACCAGTTTGGATTTATGAAGGGCAAATCCTGTCCTCTTCAATTATTAGAAGTATTGGAAGATTGGTCTGATGCACTTGATAGTGGCCAAGAGCTTGATGTAATATTCTATGACTTTAGGAGAGCATTTGATACATTACTACATAACAGGTTGCTAACTAAATTAGAAGGTTATGGTATTGTAGGGAAGGTTTTGGAATGGGTGAAAGACTTCCTACGGGATAGATATCAAACTCAACATCTGAAGAAGTATACAGCGGGGTACCTCGGGGTAGTGTGTTAGGTCCCACCCTTTTCCTTGTCTTCATAAATGATCTCCCCGAGGTAGCTGAAACAGTAGTCAAGCTATTTGCAGATGATACTAAAACATATTCAGTTATAAACTCCCAAGAAGACATAGATAAATTACAAAGAACTACTGACAATTTTTGTGACTGGTCAAAAACTTGGGATCTAGAATTTAATTAAAAAAAATATGTAAAAGGATGCATATTGGCAAATCAATAACTACTGAGAACTATTTTATGAAAGACAGGGAAAATCGTAGGGACTTGATTATATATTTTTGGACACTATTTAAAGCTTTAGTAAGACCACATTTAGAATATGCCAGTACAGTTTGGTCCCCGTACTTAAAAAAGCACCAAATCGCTATAGAACATTTTCAGCATAGGGCAACAAAGATGCTATCGTCTTTAAACAACCTAGAATCTAATGGAAGGCTAATATCCTTAGGTATTCCTACACTTCAATACCGGAGGTTACGTACAGACATGCTGCAGGTCTTTAAGATCCTTAGAGGATTCGATATCTCATCAATCCAAAACTTGCTCCCTTTAGCAACATATTCTAGAACGAGAGGGAATACCTTAAAACTTTTTAAAAAACAGGCCAAAACTGAACGCAGAAAAAAATCCTTTAGCATTAGGGTTGTGGAAGACTGGAATTCTCTACCTGACAGTGTTGTCCAAGCACCGAGTGTGAATGCCTTTAAGAGCAGACTAAACAAACATTGGCATACTAATCAAATACAATTTGATGCTAGTTGTTTCCCAAGCCTGCGCAGTAGACACTCTCAACTGTTAAACAACCAAAGAGATGGGCCTCCAGAAGTCACAGGCTTACCATTGGCCTCGGTACTGTAAGTTACAGTAAGCTAAGTTATCAGTTTATAGAGTATTCCCAAGTTAAAAATAGCTGTCACGCGGAGCAAATCGTTGATAACTAAACATGACGCATGCTTTGCAATACACAACTTGCATAATTTCAGCTCTTCATTGCGTCTTTTTCAAAGAAAGCAATGAAGAGAAGATGAGCTCGGGGAAAAAACACGGGAGGTGACTGCAACCTGACATCAAAATAAGGGATTTGACTCGGTTAAATTAAAATTTCAGGGCATTTTTGGCGGTAAAACATTACTTACATATCCATAACGCTTAACAAGATGTGATGAACTCTTATCGAAATGTTTCTTTTGAATATTCTTCGCTTAGTTCACTCGCTTTTCCATGATTCATGGTAGAAGAACCAACAGACTTTCTAACGTCAAATAGAACCAACAGACTGTATAACGTCGTAACCAAGTAACGTCGTCGTAACGACACGTGTTTTACGTTTCGTTTGTGACTATTAATATAAATAATGCACATGACATTGGACAAATGACAAAAGTAATTACCAATTATAATACACCCGCGCTATATAGCCTATATTAAAATATCTCGTTATAATCAACGATATATCACTGTAATTTTTGCAACGTTAGGAGAGTAAGCAAGACAATGCGAAAGATTTCAGTTGTGCGCACTATTTTCGCGTTTTAGGGGTATTAGAATAGAAATAGAACATCGTTTACGGGTGAATTATCGTGTAATATATCACGGTTTGTCATTCAATTGTAAACAATAAATTCACACGCACTTGGGCTCGTGAAATTATTGTGATATTTTAAACGATAATTCACCGTAAACGATGTTCTATTTCTTAAATATTAAAATCAGCGCCTCGATTTATTAGTTTTCCGCCGGTTTCTCCCGGAGTGGACAATATTCCGTACCACCCCCGGTATCCGGATAAAACCAAGTCGGATGATCGATACGACGAAAGCGGATCACCTGCCAGTGAAAATATTTCCTATTTGTGTCGAAAAAGTAATGTTTGTGGACACGTAAACGTATTTTCCAATCGGACTTTTGAGCGATATTTGTTTGTCAATATGTACACTCTAAAACAATAAAAAATGTATGGAGTTTGGTATATTATTAGTTATAAAATCAGCTTTTTAATGCGAAAGTTGCAGAAAACCGTTTCTTTCTTTGTTTATTAATATATGTTTTAACGGATTTACAGGCACCCATCCTTCCCCTAGATAACAACATATTTGCATGCGTTAAAACACTCGAGCATGAATGAAGTATTGCGAGATCTATGTGTGGTGTCATAATTTAAGGGTACGGTTGACGGCGGATAAAACAAATTGGTGATACGGACGGAGTCGGAGTTTGGATGAAATGAACAATAGTGATTATTATAGGATTTCATTATTATTGTCATATTGCATAAGCGTAGGAGCCGGGGCTGGATGTGTGTTTGTGTGGGTGACTGGGGGTGGGGTGGAGGGGAAGGCCCCCCCCCCCAATAATTTGAGGGAGAAAATGACTAGATTTCCACACACACACACACACACACACACACACACAGATATTTGAAACGTATTTTTTTTTTTGGCTTGTCTTTTTCTTTTAAAATTTGCACCCCCTCCCCACCCCACCCACACAAACACACACTCCCTCCCCAATAATTGAAACGTTCCTACTCCTATGTATTGATAGCTACTAGGATGTATTGTATGTGTTAATCAAAGATGGATAAAGCAAATATTAATATGGAATTAAGAATCAACAATCCCCATTTTCAAATCTCAGCACCGATTCCTACTTTATCCAATGCATTCCCGAATTGCGCAGGGACACTTGAATATTTCACCCCTTGGGCAATTCCGAAATAGTCCTACGCGATACCGGACTCGCCTCGAGCATATTAATAAATAGTTCTATGATGCTTACACTGCGTAGAAAAGATATATTCCCAGTTCTCACTATAGTCAAAAGTCGTATGTACAGCCAACGCTTGTTGCGAGTACTGAATAGATGGGGAAAGCGGAAATGTGTGTTCCATATTATTTTGAAGTAAAAAAGGTAACTTGGTAGTTCTTTTGCAGAAAAAACAAAAATAAAAGATGACACTAAGTGTTGCTAACCAGCACATAAAAACTATGTATACTTAAATTACGTATTTCCCCCTAGCACGTTAAAGAACCATAGGAGTGTATTCCATGGTAGGAATATCAATCATTATACTTGTAATGAATGTTGTGCTGTATTTCTATAAAACTTGTTGCAAACATATAATGTTATATGCCTTTTTGAACAGGCCCTTAGCCAGGTTTTTGAAAGTGGGTGAGGTGTTAATTGAGGTGAAGTTGGTGGGGGTGGTAGTGGCGGGCCCATCCCCCACCCCCAACGAGTCTTAGTGTATTTTTTCTAACATTCGTTTTCCAATTCTTTCGCACCCACTTTCACATTCCTTTGAACTCCGAGCTGGGAAATTCAATATTGAACTCCGAGTTTTGTTTGAATGTTGAACTTCGAGTTTTGTTCGCGCTAGAAATGTCGAACTCCGATTTGGATTTGAATGAATGTCAAACTCTGAGCTGGGAATGTCGAACTCTGAGTTGGGTTTGAATGTCGAACTCCGAGCTGGGAATGTTGAACTCCGAGTTGTGTTTGAATGTTGAACTCCGAGCTGGTTCGAAATTGAACTCCGAGTTGGGAATTTCGAACTCCGAGTTAGATTCGAATGTCGAACTCCGAGATGGGATTGTTGAACTCTGAGTTATGTTTGAATGTTGTACTCCGAGCTGGGAATGTCGAACTTCGAGTAGGGTTTGAATGTCGAACTCCGAGCTGGGAATATTGAACTCCGAGTTTTGTTTGAATGTTGAACTCCGAGATTGGTTCAACTATCAATCTCCGCGCTGGGAATATCGAACTCCGAGTTGGAATTGAATGTCGAACTCTGAGCTTGGAATGTCGAACTCTTAGTTGGGTTTGAATGTCGAACTCCGAGCTGGGAATGTTGAACTCCGAGTTGCGTTTGAATGTTTGAACTCCGAGATGGGTTCAACTATCGATCGCCGCGCTGGCAATATCCAACTTCGAGTTGGATTCGAATGTCGAACTCCAAGCTAGGAATGTTGAACTTCAAGTTGCATTTGAATATTTGAACTCCGAGCTGGGAATATCGAACTCTGACTTGGGTTTGAATGTCAAACTCCGAGCTGGGAATGTTGAACTATGAGTTGGATACGAATGTAGAACTCCGCGCTGGGAATGTCAAACTCGGAGTTGGGTACGAATGTTGAACTCCGAGCTGGGAATGTTGAACTCCGAGCTGGTAATATTGAACTCCTAGCTGGTTACAAATGTCGAACTTGAATTTGAATGTCGAACTCCGAGCTGGGAATGTCGAACTCGCTGCTGACAAATGAATGTTGAACTCCGTACTGACAAATCTGTAACAAATCCATAACAGAACGAATGGCGACCGCTGAACTCCGAGCTAACTTCCCACACCTCCCCAATACTACATATTGGGTGATACCCACACCTCCCCAATACTTCATATTGGGTGATAGATACCTTTCAATTCTACATGCGCGTTTGCGAAACAATTGCAGTAATTCAAACGCTGATCTCTATTGTATATGTGGTGATGGTGTTGAAGATGTTGAGCATTATTTGTTTAGATGTGTAATTTTCAGAAATGAAAGACGGCCATTATTTTTAGACACTCATATATTTCATCCTTTAAGTACTCTCAAACTTGTATATGGCATCGACCAAATAAAGGACGAGGAAAATCCTATTCTATACACAGTTGCAAAAGAAACTGGACACTTTGAAAATTTTACTTTACACCTATCCTCTTTATCAAGCGACAGTCTCTTAATGATTCGACCTATTGAAAACAAATGACAACATGATATTGGCAATGGAATGATAAAAACTTTGGTATCAAACATGGCATATTCATTTTGAAATTTGTCAATTTAATTCTAAAAAACTTTATACAATTAAATCTAAACAAACCTCAGTGACCACTTTCTTTTGTAACTGAGTATATTTACTCAAGTTCAAAACTATATTAAAAACATTAAATGATTTGTCTATTATCAACTGTCGCTATGTTTCTATCAGCCTGAACGGGGATATGGGGTGTTATTTCAATTGACGGAGATTCGTCGGGGTAGAATGGTACGGCAGAGTTTAACATTTTTGGAATTTTTTTCCTTATCAAGTTCATATTAACTGTATTGTTACAATTTCAAACCGATACTCTTTTTTTGGAGAGAACTGTAACTAATGTTGTAATAACTTGTAGTTCAGTTCATTAGGATAATGTTGCTTTGAATATTGTGATGTTGAATTGATGTATTGTAACATATCTGCAATAAAATATTATTAAATTTAAACTATTTACTCATTAGTGAGTTTCACGTGAAAGTGGTCGGGAAACGTTTTAGGAAAGATATGATATCATTTATTAACATAAACAATTTTCAGATCGCTAATCTGATATCCCGGGAAACACAAATTCACAATTCTATCATCCTTAATATAGTCCAAGACGTACTTTACTTGACTGTGTCCGATAATAAGAGACATTGTTGCTTTTATTTATTTACAAGTATGAATTAAAAATCACAATCGTCCATGTCTAGAGCACACTGACTGTTATTATTGATAATGATTATTAAATTAAACGTTAAATCACACACAAAATCAAATCAACATGTATAATTGATTAACACTATTTCTACACAAACACGATGCTTGCTTTAATTTATATAGAATGGAAGGTACCTTGCGTACGTATAAGCGTTTATTTATCCTCGCTGTATTGCACTAAGCATTTTAGCGAGCAGACCTAGGTTTTAAGTCTCATCCGAAGGACTGGTAAGGTAGGAAATACTTTTGAAATATTTCGATAATATTTCAAAAGTATTTCCTACCTTACCAGTCCTTCTGAAATATTATCGAAATATTTCAAAAGTATTTCCTACCTTAGTGATCATTTAATATTTAAAGATAATATAATACAATGAGCAAAGAGAGGGCACCAATGAAAATGTTGTAGAAATGAGCGAAAATAATTATAAGACTGTTGGATATCAAAAATATTGAAATAAATATAAGATCAAACGTTATTTCATGAAAGTGTGATCAACATCTTACATCTGGTTCGAATATTAATTACTGAATCCACGGATGTTTGTTAGTATAATTGTAAGACTTTAAAGTAAATTAGATGAATGCAAACAACGTTCTTTTGAATACAGAAGTTGAACATTATCTCATAATTAACCTTTAATTAAAACAGGGATTAAAGTTCTTTTTCATCTCTGATTACATTCAAACAATCATTGTCACTAGATCATAGCGCGAAAAACTTTACTTTTGTAAATTATTTTGCTTTAAACATCAATTGAACCTAATTACAACTGGCAGTTGACGATTTATTTATGCAAATCTATTTTCAAATGACCATTACCATACACCACATACTTATTTTGTTTAACTTTAATATTTGCTACCCAAAATATTTGTCCCATCTATTTACATGGTCCGCAAAATACCAGTCCGCGTTTTATACCTTACTGGTCCGCAGTCCGCTAGTCCGCAGTCCGCTAGTCCGCGCGTGTTAGTCCGCGTTTTATACCTACCCTGCGAAAAGGGCCCGTTTTATGCAAAGTGCATCAATATTGGTTTGTTTTGGTGATTTAAATGTGAAGAATGTGTAATTATACTAAGAATATAATAAGAATATACTAAATAAAAGAAGAAAGAAAGACTTAATTCCTCAAAAATACGTATGTGTAGCGACAATTACATCTACGAAAAGGGCCGGTCTGCGAAAAGGGCCCGTTTTATGCAAAGTGCATCAATATTGTTTGGTTCTGGTGATTTAAATGTGAGGAATGTGTAATTATACTAAGAATATAATAAGAATATACTAAGTAAAAGATTTTAGAAAGTCTTAATGCCTCAAAAATACGTATGTGTAGCGACAATTACAGCTACGAAAAGGGCCTGCCTGCGAAAAGTGCCCGTTTTACGCGAAAAGGGCTTTCTAACTACGAAAAGGGCCTGTTTTATGCAAAATGCATTTATATTGTTTGGTTTTGGTGATTTAAATGTGAAGAATGTGTAATTATACTAAGAATAAAATAAAAATATACTAAATAAAATATTTTAGAAAGTCTTAATTCCTCAAAAATACGTAATGTATAGAGACAATTATCTGCTACGAAAAGGGCTGGTCTGCGAAAAGGGCCCGTTTTATGCAAAGTGCATCAATATTGGTTTGTTTTGGTATTTAAATGTGAAGAATGTGTAATTATACTAAGAATATAATAAGAATATACTAAATAAAAGAAGAAAGAAAGACAATTCCTCAAAAATACGTATGTGTAGCGACAATTACATCTACGAAAAGGGCCGGTCTGCGAAAAGGGCCCGTTTTATGCAAACTGCATCAATATTGTTTGGTTCTGGTGATTTAAATGTGAGGAATGTGTAATTATACTAAGAATATAATAAGAATATACTAAGTAAAAGATTTTAGAAAGTCTTAATGCCTCAAAAATACGTATGTGTAGCGACAATTACAGCTACGAAAAGGGCCTGCCTGCGAAAAGGACTAGGACCAATGTGTTTAATGCATATTATCAGAATGATCACATTTCACATTGGCGTTAGTTTTGTATTATGCACTTTTAACTACCGACTGTCAAATTTACAACAATTATTACAGAGAAAGACAACACCGTTGGGGAAAAAAAATTCATGCAATATTTTCAAAACAATCTATTACCACTCCTTAATTGAACCGGTAAAACAGAGGGAAATTCCACCCAACTGGACAAATAATAACTGCGAGAGTGCAAACCATATTCTGAAAACGGCCACCCAATGGAAAATGCAAGACCTTCCCAAATTTATTAATACACTTTACAGCATCGTCACTAGTGAAAGGAGGAGCACTATCGGGCAATTAGGGACACGGGCAATTATCGGCTAGCTTACAGGTACACCCATCACCAAACTGACATAAGTTACTGGTCTACAATGACAGAAGAAAGCAGACAAAAACGACTAAAGCGATTTCTGACGGACTGCGGTAAAACTAATACCAACACAGCATTATCGACAGACAGAATGAGGACAACTCAACGAACACCAACAGCTGGTCGCAAGCCCGAACAGAGAAAGAGGAAACGGGCCGAACGATCAAGAACCCCGATTTCAAAGAGGAGATTGTAGTCGGTAAGGGGGGTCTTTGACTTCACCGGGTGTACAACACTCCGACTGTCCTATATCCCGATGGGTTTTAAGGCGCACCAACACATGGAAGGTTATATGGCGCCTAAGGGAAAAGGGAAAGGGACGGGCCATGATAAGAGCGCCTCCTCGTGGTGTGGCCTGGATACAGTTGGATAAATCAGATTTATTTCTTGTATGATTATAAACAACATCAAAATTAAAATTAATTCATATTAACTCGATTAAATCTGATTTATCCATCTGTAACCGAACGCTCTTCGACTTAAATAAACATATTATTTTTATATAAAAAAAAAGGTATAAAAAACAGGTCTATTAATTGATATTAATACATTTAAACATCACCTTTAAAATATATTGTTTGCTAGTTACTTATTTATTCATGTCCTTTCCGCGTTCGTTAACGGCTATGTACGGCCCTTTTCGTCATGCATATGCCCTTTTCGTAGTGTATGTGACTCGCTTCTAGTGCATAACTTTGAATTAAATAAGTTTAATAAGATACTTATTGTTTGAGTTTCTTTGAAAAGCACACATTTTTTTATTACTTTTATTGATGAAAAACAAAGTTACATGAAACAAATCACTATATTACATAAACATATTTATAATAAATAAAACGGGCCCTTTTCGCAGACCGGCCCTTTTCATAGCTGATAATTGTCGCTATACATACGTATTTTTGAGGAATTAAGACTTTCTAAAATATTTTATTTAGTATATTCGTATTTTATTCTTAGTATAATTACACATTCTTCACATTTAAATCACCAAAACGTTAACCAAACAATATAGATGCACTATGTATAAAACGGGCCCTTTTCGCAGACCGGCCCTTTTCGTAGCTGATAATTGTCGCTATACATACGTATTTTTGAGGAATTAAGACTTTCTAAAATATTTTATTTAGTATATTCTTATTTTATTCTTAGTATAATTACACATTCTTCACATCTAAATCACCAAAACGTTAAACCAAACAATATAGATGCACTATGTATAAAACGGGCCCTTTTCGCAGACCGGCCCTTTTCGTAGCTGATAATTGTCGCTATACATACGTATTTTTGAGGAATTAAGACTTTCTAAAATATTTTATTTTGTATATTCTTATTTTATTCTTAGTATAATTACACATTCTTCACATTTAAATCACCACAACCAAACAATATTGACGCACTTTGCATAAAAAAAGGCCCTTTTCGTAGTTTGAATGCCCTTTTCGCGAAAAGGGCCCTTTTCGCATTTCAGTCATACCCGGTGATGAGATATGATAACATATTATCGAGATACACAATATGGTCCAGTTTTTACCCGGCTATGTCCAGTTATTTCCCAGCAGTTATTTTCCTCTAACAATGGTGCCGCACTGATTTAATAGTGTGTTATTGGTTATACTATTGCCTCATTAATGAGGCTGACATGAGAGATGAGCGGGAAAACATTAGAGATGAGATATGATACCATATTATTGAGATACACAATATGGTCCAGTTTTTCCCCCGTCTGTGTCGTTATTTCCTGGCTATGTCCAGTTATTTCTCAGCGGTTATTTTCCTCTAACAATGGTGCCGCTCTTATTTGATAGAGTATTATTGGTTGTACTATTGCCTCATTAATGAGACTGACATGAGAGACGATAGGGCGTTTGTTTTTATCTAATCTTTACCAATCTTTACCAGATTACTAATTTTAATGAAAGCTTGGATAAGTTCGAAAACTAGCCAAATCGGATGAGTAAAACCAGAGTTATGGCCCTTGATTTAATTAAAAATGCTATATTTTGTCTCGTTAAGACGATGGGGCCTTCATTATTCCTATCTTTACCAAAATTTACCAGATTGTTAATATCAATGAAAGCTCGAAACAGTTTGAAAAACAACCAGATCGGACCAATAACAGCTGAGTTATGGCCCTTGATTTTATGAAATATGTTTTATGCTTTTTGGCCTTGTTAACATGATAGGGCCTTCATTTTTCATCCAATCTTTATCAAACTTAACCAGATTGTTACTATCAGTAAAAGCTTGGATAAGTTCGAAAAACAACCAAATTGAATTAGTAGCACTGGAGTTATGGCCCTTGATTTAGTTTTAAAAAATGCTGTATTTTGCCTCGTTAAGACGAAATGGATTTCAGTGAAACTTTGAAGGGATGATTAGTACCAAGCCTAGTTGTATATATCGTCACCATGTTCCGGTTGAATGATTTTGGCGGAGTAATGGCCCTTTAAAGGTTTTAATACACAAACTTTATCCCGACTAGTTCTCCTTAACCCCTGGCCGGATTTAAACGAAACTTGTTTAGGGATGATCAGTTCCAGGTCTAGTTGTGCATATCATCGCCATGTTCCGGCTGAATGATTTTTGGCAGAGTTATGGCCCTTTAAAGGTGTTAATACACAAACTTTGGATTAGTTCTGCTGAACCCCTCGCCGGATTTCAACGAAATTTCAGGGATGATCAGTTCCAAGCCTAGTTGTGATATCATCGTCGCGTTCCGATTTACATATTTTTGGTGGAGTTATGGCCCTTTAAAAGTTTTGATACACAAACTTCTTTCGGGTTCTCCTGAACCTTTGCCGGATTTCAACAAAACTTGACAAGGATGATCAGTAATCAGCCTAGTTGTGCATATCATCGCCATATTCCGGTTGAATGATTTTTAGAAGAGTTATGGCCCTTTAAAGATTTTAATACACAAACTTTGTCCAGATTAGTCTCTTCTGAACTCCTTGTTGTTCGCAGTTTATAATTATATAAATTTAAAGCATAAATGTTATTGTTTCCCATTAAAATTAAGAAAACACGACAGATGACTTTCTGATTAGCAAAGACATTACTAAATAAATACAGTATGTAATAGTTTATATTAATTAATTTAGTGGAACAGTTTGCTACATGTATATAACAAGGGTCTATTGATACTAAAATTATTATAATTTGTAAAGACATGTTTAATAAAATGTTGTTTGTTCTATGGACTTTTCTTTTGATCGCTCATCAAACACAAAACATCATACTAAATTGATGTTGTTGGCCAAAATTATTTAAGGTCATTGATAACTTGTTTTTCAGCGGATAAAAGTAAAATTTAACACATTTGATCAATGGGAATGTAAAAACAAGAGGTCAATGACCTTGAAGCTCTACTGATAGATTTTGATAGCTAGGTCAGCATTCTGTGAAGTTTCATAAAAACTGTCAAGTAGTTTAAAAATCTCTGTTTAGCCGTGGTGGCCATCTTGAATTTCCGGCCGACCTGAAATTGTGCTAGGATCAACTAGACATCAAGAGCAACATTCCTGTGAAGTTTCATGAAAATCCGTCTAGTAGTTTCAGAGGAGTAATCACTACAAATTTTACTATACAAACTCTATGTAAACAAAGATGGCCACTGGTGCCCAGGTTTAATTTTGATTCAAAATAATTTTCGACAAGGATCAACATCATGTCATGCTGATCATTTAAGAAAAAGTCCCATATCAATATCACTCACAGTTTTCAAGAAGTAGTCGCTACAAACTTTTTTTTAACAAGAGGTCAATGACCTTGAAGCTCTACTGATTGATTTTGATTTTAGGAAGTAGTCGCTACAGACTTGTTTTTTGAAAAAATATTTTTAGCCGTGGCGGCCATCTTGAATTTCCGGCCGACATGAAATTTTGCTAGGATCAATTAGACATCAAGAGCAACATTCCTGTGAAGTTTCATGAAAATCCGTCAAGTAGTTTCAGAGGAGTAGTCGCTACAAGTTTTCATTATATAACTCTATGTAAACAAAGATGGCCACTGGCAGCCATGTTTAATGTCGAATCAAAATAATGTTTGACTCTGATAACCATCATGTCATGCTGATCATTTTACAAAAAACCCATATCAATATCACTTATAGTTTTCAAGATGTAGTCGCTACCAACTTCTTTTTTAAAAATCTATTTTTAGCTGTGGTGGCCATCTTGAATTTCTGGCTGATCTGAAATTTTGCTAGGATCAATTAGACATTAAGAGCAACATTCCTGTAAAGTGTCATGAAAATCCGCCAAGTAGTTTCAAAGGAGTAGTCGCTACAAGTTTTTACTATATTACTCTATGTAAACAAAGATGGCCGCTGGCAGCAATGTTTAACGTTGAATCAAAACAATTTTTGACAAGGACCAACATCATGTCATGCTTATCATTTTAGAAAAAGTCCCATATCAATATCACTTATAGTTTTCACGAAGAAGTCGCTACAAACTTGTATTTTGAAAATTTATTTTTAGTCGTGGCGGCCATCTTGAATTTCCGGCCGACCTAAAATTTTGCTAGGATCTATAAGACATCAAAAGCAACATTCCTGTGAAGTTTCATGAAAATCCGTCAAGTAGTTTCAGAGGAGTAGTCGCTACAAGTTTTCATTATATAATTCTATGTAAACAAAGATGGCCGCTGGCAGCCATGTTTAACGTTGAATCAAAACGATTTTTGACAAGGACCAACATCATGTCATGCTGATCATTTTAGAAAAAGTCCCATATCAATATCACTTATAGTTTTCATGAAGTAGTCGCTACAAACTTGCTTTTTAAAAACCTATTTTTAGATTTTGCGTCCATCTTGGATTTCACATCAACATGAATTTTTGCTAGGATCAACTAGACTTCATGGGCAACATTTCTGTAAATTTCATGAAAATCCATTCAGTAGTTTCAGAGGAGTTGTCGCTACAAAAAAAAGTTTACGGACAGACGGACGCCGGACCACGGCATAAGCTCTGCTGATCTCTGATCAGTAGAGCTAAAAAATCTGTTTTTAGCCATGGCGGCTATCTTGAATTTCCGGCCGACCTAAAAAAAATTCTGGGATCAATTAGACATTAAGAGCAACATTCCTGTGAAGTTTCATAAAGTAGTTTCAGAGGAGTAGTCGCTACAAGTTTTTAGTATATAAATCTATGTAAACAAAGATGGCCACTAGCGGCCATGTTTAAAGTCGCATCGAAATAAATTTCGACAAGGATCAACATCATATCATGCTGATCATTATAGAAAATGTCCAATATCAATATCACTTACAGTTTTCAAGAAGTAGTCGCTACAAATTTATTTATTTTAAATCTATTTTTAGCCGTGGCGTCCATTTTGAATTTCCGGCCAGCCTGAAATTTTTCTAGAATCAACAAGACATCAAGAGCAACATTCCTGTGAAGTTTCATGAACATCCGTCCAGTAGTTTCAGAGGAGTAGTCGCTACAAGTTTTTACTATATAACTCTATATAAACAAAGATGGCCACTGGCAGCCATGTTTGACTTCGAATCAAAATAATGTTCGACTCAGATCAACATCATGTCATGCTGATCATTTCAGAAAAAGTCCCATATCAATATCACTTATAGTTTTTAAGAAGTAGTCGCTACAAACTTATTTTTTAAGAATTTATTTTTAGCTGTGGCAGCCATCTTGAATCCTGGTCGATCTGAAATTTTGCTAGGATCAATTACACATCAAGAGCAACATTCTTGTTAAGTTTCATGAAAATCCGCCAAGTAGTTTCAGAGGAGTAGTCGCTACAAGTTTTTACTTTGCAACTCTATGTAAACAAAGATGGCTGCTGGCAGCCATGTTTGTCGAATCAAAACGATGTTTGACAAGGACCAACATCATAACGATTTTTGACAAGGACCAACATCATGTCATGCTGATCATTTTTGAAAAAGTCCCATATCAATATCACTTATAGTTTTCAAGAAGTAGTCGCTACAAACTTATATTTTGAAAATCTATTTTTAGCTTTGGCGGCCATCTTGGATTTCACATCAACATGAATTTTTGCTAGGATCAACTAGACTTCATGGGCAACATTTCTGTAAAGTTTCATGAATATCCATCCAGTAGTGTCAGAGGAGTAGTCGATACAAATAAAACTTTACGGACAGACAGACGGACGACGGACGCCACACCATGGCATAAGCTCTGCTGATCTCTGATCAATCGAGCTTAAAACATACAAACAAAATTAACAAGAGGTCAATGACCTTGAAGCTCTACTGATAGGTTTTTGATGGCTAGATCAGCATTCCTGTGAAGTTTCATGAAAATCCGTCAAGTAGTTTCAGAGTAGTCGCTACAAGTTTTCATTATATAACTCTATGTAAACAAAGATGGCCACTGGCGGCCATGTTTAACGTCAAATCAAAATAAATTTTGACAATGATCAACATCACTGACCATTTTAGAAAAAAATCCCATATCATTATCACTTATAGTTTTCAAGTAGTCGCCACAAACTTGTATTTTGAAAATCTATTTTTAGCTATGGCGACCATCTTGAATTTCCGGCCGACCTGACATTTTGCTATGATCAATAAGACATCATCAGCAACATTCCTGTGAAGTTTCACGAAAATCCGTCAAGTAGTTTCAGAGGAGTAGTCGCTACAAGTTTGTACTAGATAACTCTATGTAAACAAAGATGGCCGCTGACAGCCATGTTTAACATCAAATCAAAACGATTTTCGACAGGGACCAACATCATGTCATGCTGATCATTTTAGAAAAAGTCCCATATCAATATCACTTATAGTTTTCAAGAAGTGGTTGCTACAAACTTGTTTTTTGAAAATCTTTTTTTAGCCGTAGCGGCCATCTTGAATTTCCAGCCGACCTGAAGTTTTGCTAGGATCAATTAGACATAAAGAGCAACATTCGTGTGAAATTTCATGAAAATCTGTCAAGCAGTTTCAGAGGGGTAGTCGCTACAAGTTTTCATTATATAATTATGTAAACAAAGATGGCCGCTCGCAGCCATGTTTTACGTTGAATCAAAATAATTTTCAACAAGGATCAACATCATGTCATACTGATCATTTTAGGAAAAGACGCATATCAATATCACTTATAGTTTTCAAGAAGTAGTCGCTACAAACTTGTTTTTTGCAATTGTATTTTTAGCCGTGGCGGCCATCTTGAATTTCCGGCCGACCTGAAATATTGCTAGGATCAATAAGATATCAAGAGCAACATTCCTGTTAAGTGTCATGAAAATCCGTCAAGTAGTTTCAGAGGAGTAGTCGCTACAAGTTTTCATTATATAACTCTATGTAAACAAAGATGACCACTGGCGGCCATGCTTAACGTCGCATCAAAATAATTTTCGACAAGGATCAACATCATTCCATACTGATCATTTTAGAAAAACTCCCATATCAATATCACTTATAGTTTTCAAGAAGTACTCGCTACAACCTTTTTTTATAAATCTTATTTTTAGCTGTGGCGGCCATCTTGAATTTCCGACCAACCTGAAATGTTGCTAGGATCATTTAGACATCAAGAGCAACATTCCTGTGAAGTTTCATGGAAATCCATCGAGTTGTTTCAGAGGAGTAGTCGCTACAAGTTTTTACTAAATAACTCTATGTAAACAAAGATGGCCGCTGGCAGCCATGTTTAATGGCGAATCAAAACGATTTTCGACAAGGACCAACATCATATCATGCTGATCATTTTAGAAAAAGTCCCATATCAATATCACAGAGTTTTCAAGAAGTAGTCGCTACAAACTTGTTTTTTAAAAATCTATTTTTAGCTTTGGCGGCCATCTTGGATTTCACATCAACATGAATTGTTGCTAGAATCAACTAGACTTCATGGGCAACATTTCTGTAAAGTTTCATGAAAATCCATTCAGTAGTTTCAGAGGAGTAGTCGCTACAAAAAAAAGTTAACGGACGGACAGACAGACGGACGACGGACGGTGAAACATGGCATAAGCTCTGCTGATCTCTGATCAGTAGCGCTAACTAGGACAATTTAAGCAATTAGTTGTACCATAGACGTAATAACCAAGCTCTTAGGTCTCTGGTCTATACGTTTCAGCATCATTATACGAGTGGGTTAGTGGGTATAGAATCACTTGGGTAAAGTGTCTTAATTTAAAATGAAAGGAAAATGCCTATTTAGTTTCTGAATTAGATTTACTCTTTTAGCTGCAAAACAGCAAAAAATAATGAAATTATTGTCCTATAACTGTGAATCGTTTAATTTGGTTATTTTGCACCAATATTTACAAAACTTCATTCTATCCCTAGAAGTGCTAAAATTTAACAAGCCAATGTATTGGATGATTACATTTTGACTTTTGTCTCTAAAATGTGTTATAATAGCAAATATTCATATCGTAGTTTATTGGGACAGTATGGATTTTCGTTTCAAACAATTCATTCGGTCAGTAAAGTATCTTTTTTTTTCTTCTGAGAAGTGTTACAAATGTGATATTTTGCATGGAAAAATGTACCAAATATCACTGCTGTATAAATGTATTTTTATATGATAAATCTTCAAGCCTAAAAACTTTTCAAATAATCTAAAATACACGAGCTGAGAAAACAGAATTTAAAAAGAAAATGATTCTTTACTATGATAACAGAATTTAAAAAGAAAATGATTCTTTACTATGATAATTCTATACACCCTAATGCACTGTACCTTTGATCGTTGACCTCCCCTTTCAAGTTTGTGACTGCCAAACGTTTTTGAATGGATGGAAAGCCCTCCTCAGACAGAGGTATCTCCTTAATTGAAAGAAGAGAGCTTTTGAGCTGAGGGTGGATGTTCCACAGATTGCATCGATTAATTTGTAATGGCGTTTAGCTCCATATATAATTTAATGTACTAGCAATAGCTAAGACAACTGGAGCAACGCTCATATTAATGTACCTATCCCGCCAACAGCAGCCAAATTTTATAACATAGGTACACCATTTGTAAACCTATTGAATTGAATTGAATTGGATTTTATAGTCGCACCAACAGCTAAGGTCATATGGCGACTTTCCAGCTTCCACTGGTGGAGGAAGACCCCAGGTGCCCCTCCGGGCCATTTTCTAGCACGGGCGGGCACTAAACCTATTGACAATGAGGTATATATATAGCTTATATATTTTGATAATCCAAACTCTATAGACACAATAGAAACAGCTTTAACCAACCAGGCCAAATCCCAAAACTGGAGCGTCAAATTCATTTTACACGTATTCAAGCATGGGTATTTTAAGAACTGTTAACAATTACTTTAAATCGACATATATACATTATTACATGACCTGAACATCTGGGTAGTTTTGATGAACGGTTTTGTAGTGCACTTTTGCCGTTATTTGACAGGTTAGTTTCTTTAAGCAGGTCGACTGTTAACAGAGGTGATCACTTTAGCAGGTTAAAAGAACAAATTGACAATAAGGTAGATAATATAGTTGATCGCATGCCCATCTCATCACGATACTGAATCATCCTGTCCAGTATCAAGTCAATCTGGTACACCAGGCCCCGTATTCTCGTAACTTGCTCAGCCAAAATCCCATGCTCAAGCTGAAAACTCAAATATTTCTTCATCTATAACTTTTTTTTTCAACAGTGTTTATCATTAGGAAACTTTCAGGAGAGCTGTTATATTTGCTTATCTTGAGGTTGAGATTTTGAGAATTTTGAGAATAGGGGACAGGTTTCCTGGCATTATATCCAAGTCTTAATATTCAGTATACATAATATTCAGTATAATGATTTATCCATCAAGTTTCTTGATATTTAGGTCATAAATGATAAATGAAAGATGTTTAGGTTATGTTCTGTCTTTTATTTTATAATAATAAAATCACTGTCAATGCCTTTTAACAAGCATGTTTGTTGTGCACATGTGTATACAATTCAAAACAAAAAAGCAAATTTACACCCAATACTACGTTTTTAATTGGATTTTTTTTTTCCATTAACAAAATTAAACCTGCTTTATTTACCGAACGATTACACTTTACATTCTCTTGCACAGTAGCTCCACTATCCATGCCTACAGTGCACATCTTGATTTGCCATTTCTGTATTAATTCATATGATGTTTTAACAAATTGTAAATTTTTGTTTTGTGATGCAGTACACTTTATTTTAATTACGTGAAGAACTTTTAGCAATATAAACGCCATTATTAATATTCATGAGTTTGCAACAAAATCCAGCTACCGTAGTCATAGTTTTATGGACCAAACATTTTCAGAAACAACAATAATTATTAAAACTGAAGGTAACATGCGGCTTAATTTTACTATTATGCACATTTCATATGAAACTGAAGCATATTAGGCCACATAAAAAAATATGTGTGGTGTAGGTAACCCGACCGACCCTATTTTAAGGGGCCGACCCTAAAACTTTTATGTAATTTTTTTTTTATTGATAATGCAAAAAAATGGAACTCATATCAAGGTATAGTAATTTAACATATTAAATTCATTATCAGAATTAAATTCATTATTGAGTAAAAAAAAAAAAGGCCTACATACCTACCCTATTTTTTTTTGTCAGTGTTACCTGAACCACACATATTATTTTGTTTGGCCTTATGGGGGGATTTTATTTGTATAAATTGGGATTGACACCAATCACTCTTTCAGATCGACTTGTCTCCAGTCCAATCAACCCTCTGTGAAATTGAGACAAAATGGGTTTACTTTTCAACAACATCAAAAGGTCAATCGGCACCAACAGGAATGAAGAGTCCAGGCCCAACTTTGATTTAATTAATTAAAATCAAAATATAAAACCTACAGAATTTGTCTAGAACCTTTTCCGACACTTGCAAAACTGAAGGTTGCTACAAATTTCTGTTGCAGACACATCACTGGAGCCACGATCATCATTTACACTGGAGCCACGATCATCGTTTACACTGGAGCCACGATCATCGTTTACACTGGAGCCACGATCATCGTTTACACTGGAGCCACGATCATCGTTTACACTGGAGCCACGATCATCGTTTACACTGGAGCCACGATCATTGTTTCCTGCAACGTTTTCATCAGCTGCCATTTTGAAAGCGCTTCTATGTGTACCTAGGCTTTGACTGCTGGAACCAGCTTGAGCAGAAGTCACTTTGTACAATTAAATTGACACTATATCAATTTCAATGTCAGAGTCGACAAATATTGTATAATTATGTTAATTTCATGTAATAAGCAACATGTACAATAATGTACAGTAACTGCTGACGCCACTGCTTACTCAAGCTTTACACCAAGGCCAAATATCGGCACCTCACATTGCCACAAAATAATCCTTTTGTAATTCCTGCCAAATAACCCTATCTGCGCGTTCTGCTATCTTTTACTGTTCGAGGAAAGTCGCAAGTTTTTCTCAATTTCAAATTGTCTAACATCCGCTCTTTGAAGGAAGTTCATTCTTTCGATGTAACTGAAAATAAACAAACACACAGGGTTCTTACATAAACACAAACATTTTTTTTGCTTTCATGGCTCTTTAGATACGGTTTATACAAATTTATGTGTGTGTATTACTAAGGTTTATAGTTTTTCTGCTCGTCTTTCGCTCGTTCAGCGCACAATCAAGTGCCACTTGGTATGGACCCGGCTTCACAAACCTTGAATCTGAATTACACAGTGAAGATATACTGATTTTAATTAATATAATAATAGGTTAAAAAAATAATGGTCCTACTTCAGTTTTCTTTACAGGTTCAAGTCAATAAAATTGGAGAAAGTTGCCTGGAATCTTCCAACCACCGGATGAATCATCAAGGAATTGACAAAACATTAAATCAAAACGGTAAATAAATGATTCAAACCTTTCCTTTCCTCTGTTGTGTATTTTCAGTTCTTCTTCGATTCCTTCCTTCTGCTTAAAACCTTCCCAGTCTAGTTTAGACTTTTCCTGTAAAGTAAGTAAAGAAAACGACTGAGTTCCAGTTAAATTTTTCAAGATAATTACGTTAGTAAAACAACAGAGTTCCATATTTAGACTTTTCCTGTAAAGTATGCAAAGAAAACAACTGAGTTCCATATAGTTAAACTGTTCCTGTAAATTACGTTAGGAAAACTACAAAACGTAAAAAGCACCGATTAAAAAAAACGTGAAAGAGACAAGAGACAACTTTTGACAAAAAACCTGTGGCCACACAGACAATATTTGACAGACTTAAAGGGACACACGGCAATCTTGATTTTTTAAAAACTCACGGCATCCCGTTAGTTTTTCTCTTAACTTGCATTTGTTCAATCATTAATAGTAATTGTTAGAATAGTTAAAAGCAAATTATTTTAACATATTACTAACTTTTTATAATATTGCACCAATAATATATTTAAAAATTTGGTAATAAAGCGAAGCAAATTGAAATCTCAATTTTTTATTTTATTATAGGCAAGCAGTTTTAAAGTCAACATGACGCAGGATAACTAAATCGAGGAGCAAATTTTAATGTTGGAATAAAACTCAAGATTGCCATGTGTCCCTTTAAGATTACATATATGACAAACAAGGATGTATAACAAGAGCAAACAAGAATGTATAACTAAAGGTTGTTTTTTAGTAAAAACAGATGTCTCCCCCACTGGGGAAAAGGCCATAAATCCGCATAAATATTATTCACGTGGAAAACGAAGACAATATGCGCAACTAGGTTTGGTACTGAACATCCTTGCCAAGTTTCGGTGAAATCCGGCTAGGGGTCAGGAGTACTAGTCCGGAAAAAGTTTGTATTAACACCTTTAAAGCAACACGGCGATGACATGCGCAATAAGACTTGGTACTGATCTTCACTGCCAAGTTTCATTGAAATCCGGACAGGGGTTCAGGAGAACCTGGCAAGGTTTGTGTATTAAAATCTTTAAAGGGCCATAACTCTGCCAAAAGTAATTCAATCTGAACACGGCAACGATATGCACATCTAGGCTTGGTACTGATCATATCTGCAAAGTTTCGCTGAGATCAGGCAAGGGGTTAAGGAAAACTAGTCCGGACAGTCTGTACTAAAACCTTAAAAGGGCCATAACTCTGCCAAAAATCATTCAACTGCAACAAGGCGAAGATATGCATAACTAGGCTTGGTACTGATCATCCCTGCAAAGTTTTATTGAAATCTGGTCAGGGGTTAAGGAGATATAGTCTGGACAAAGTTTGTGTATTAAAAACTTAGAAGGGCCATAACTCTGCCTAAAATGATTCAACCGGAATACGGCGATGATATGCACAAGTCTTGGTACTGATCATCCCTGCAAAGTTTCGTTGAAATCCAGCCAGGGGTTTAGGAGAAGCAGTCCGGACAAATTTTGTGACATACAGACGACAGACAGACATAAAGCACAAAAACAATATGTCTGCCCTCCACAAAGTGGGGGAGAGATAACAAGAGCAGCATTTAATAAATTTTAATAAATATCTGTAACTGACCAATGTGCCCATTTTTGGTTTCTGGTTAATCTTGGCCAGCACTCCTCCTAGTCCACCACCAGGCCTCTTCAAGCCTCTGTTGATAGAGGAAAACAACATTTACTTATAACTTAAAACATTAATTATTAAAGCATTAAGTCATTAAAATGTAATTGTCCGTCGTCCGAACTTTTCCTTTAAAGTGACTGGAGGCGATCTTGAAGAATTATGTGTGTCGATACAAATAAAACCATCAAACTGGGTTTCAGTTTCATATGCAATGTACATATGCACTGAACTATTGTTTGGGGCGCTTGTTTCAGCCAAAGGTTTTTTGGACTTTTAAGATAAAATTAATCTACTTCCTATATAAGTTATATATCAGTGGAACAGACATTTTTAGTGGTAAATAAAAATACCTTACTTTTCAAAATCGGTTGAGAAATAAAAATTTCATGTGCGAAAGTTGATTTTGATGGGTCATTTTCAATGCAAAATTCTGCTGCATGAAAAATTCGAAAAATATATTTTTTCAGATTTTCTATTCAAAAATCGTTTTAAATTGTTGGATATTAGTACATTAAGACACCCTGAAAGTTTTATAGCAAAATATCAAGTTTTACTGAAGTTATTTGACATTTTGTAATTTTCCGCTGTCCCACCAACAAGGAATTTACATAGGAAAAGCCCCATCAAAAAATCATTTTGGCTGTAAAATATTTATTTCTCAACTGATTTTCAAAAGTAAAGTAGTTTTATTTACCACTAAAAATGCCAGTTCTAATGATATATGACTGATGTACGTATTATTTAAATTGCTCGAGTAACTGCAGAAAAACCTTTGGCTAAAACAAGCGCCCCAAACAATAGGCCCAATGATCTGTCCCATTGAATTATTGTTAATGAAATAGTTTGTTCTGATAAACTAGATGACTCGGCTAGTTTTTGTTGTATGAATCGTTGTATTAATTAATATGATGCTTAACGGCTCTTATGCATTTGTGTCTTGTAGCTGAAGTCACATTATTAGAATAATATGCAAAACTATTAACAATATGTTTATGATTTAGCAATAAAAAACCCGTCCGAATCATCCTTTTTTTCAGGCCATTTGTTTTTAGAAAACAATAATTAAACGGAAGGTAGCATGTGGCTTATTTTATGTACATTCCATATGAAACTACAGTACAACGGTTTCATTTGTCTTCGGATTGACACCAATCACTCTTGCAGTTTGCCTCCAGTACCTTTAAATGAACAAATTATTATATAAATATTCCATTTACAGCAATTTAACATGGTGTCTTAGTTTTCAAAATGGCGGATTCCATATCCATCTCAAAAGATATCTTCTTTGTTTATCATACTTTTGACTTCTTTCACCTTTTTCAAGCTTTTCAAACTCTCTACAGTAAACCTCGTTTGAATAAATATGCCTTCATTCCATTTAATGACAAGAAGATGTGTCTGTTAGATTGTAGTGTCCCTTTAATTGAATTGAATTGGAGTTTATAGTCGCACCAACAGCTAGGTCATATGGCGACTTTCCAGCTTCCATTGGTGGAGGAAAACCCCAGGTGCCCCTCCGGACAATTTTCGTGCATGGGCGTGCACCTGAGTAGAACCACCGATGTTCCGCTAGCCAGCTGGATAGCTTCCTCACATAAAGATTCCTAGGCCCCTGAAGGATCAAACCCACATCGGTGAGAGGCAAGTGATTTCAAGTCAAGACTCTAACCACTCAACCAGGGACGCCCCTAGTTTCCCTTCAAAGATAACATTACATAATTTCTGTAAGATTTTTATGGTTATACAACAGTACTTACGTTATAACACTTGTTGATGGTTTGACTGTTGGTTTATCCGCACTTTCAGCTTCGTCTTCTTCCTGTTTTTGTCTTTTCAGTTCAGCTTTTGCCTCTTTAGAATTAATGTCCAACTCTTTTGTTACCCTGGAAACAAATATAATATTATCATACCAGTTTTACATTTTTGTATAGCTTTTGTATAAACTTTGTTCCAATCAAACAGTGTTTCAAATAGAATATTTCCTCTTTGTCGTTGTGTAACATGTACCATGACAAACAGTAAGACAAATGGAAAATTTCCTCTCTGTCCCATCTGTTACATGAACCATGACTAACACTAAGACAAATGGAATATTTCCTCTCTGTCCCATTTGTTACATGTACCAGGGCTGGAAATTAAAGTTTTTAGTTTACTAGACCGGTCTAGTAGTTGGGTAAAATCACTAGACCTGCTCAAAATTTACTAGCCCAATATAATATTCAACAGAAAATACTATTTTTATTCAAGTTTCGGTTTCTTTAAATGAGGCATGCATTTATTGAAACTGAAAATATCAGGTTTTTAAACAGTGCTGTTACTACAGAATTTATCGATTTATAATTTATTTCTTATTTAAACAATTTTTGTTACTAGCCGATCGGACCACCCAGACACAAACATTTGCTAGCCCGGCAGCATTTTTGCTAGCCTCGGGCTACAGGACTAGTGCTAATTTCGAGCTCTGTGTACCATGACAAACAGTAAGACAAATGGAATATTTCCTCTCTGTCCCATCTGTTACATGTACCATGACAAAAAGTAAGACAAATGGAAGATTTCCTCTCCGTCCCATCTGTTACATGTACCATGACAAACAGTAAGACAAATGGAATATTTCCTCTATGCCCCATCTGTTACATGTACAAAGACAAATGGAATATTTCTGCTCTGTCCCATCTGTTACATGTACCAGGACAACCAGTAAGACAAATGGAATATTTCAAGTATGTCACATCTGCTACATGTATCATGACAAACAGTAAGATCAGGGGCATAGCCAGAGCCTTTTGGAGAATATGCCCTGGGGGAGGGTGCGTGAGGGTATCCCCTTCCTGCTGGTGGGGTCCCGGGAAAATTTTGAAATTCTGTCCCATCTGTTACATGTACCATGACAAACAGTAAGACAAATGGAATATTTCAACTCTGTCACATCTGTTATATGTACCATGGCAGTGTTTCAAATAGAATATTTCTTCTCTGTCCCATCTGTTACATGTACCATGACAAACAGTAAGACAAATGGAATATTTCAACTCTGTCACATCTGTTATATGTACCATGGCAGTGTTTCAAATAGAATATTTCCTCTCTGTCCCATCTGTTACATACATGTACCATGACAAACAGTAAGACAAATGGACTATTTCAACTCTGTCACATCTGTTATATGTACCATGACAAACAGTGTTTCAAATAGAATATTTCCTTTCTGTCCCATCTGTTACATGTACCATGACAAACAGTAAGACAAATGGAATATTTCAACTCTGTCACATCTGTTATATGTACCATGACAAACAGTGTTTCAAATAGAATATTTCCTCTCTGTCCCATCTGATACATGTACCATGACAAACAGTAAGACAAATGGAATATCAACTCTGTCCCATCTGTTACATGTTCCATGACAAACAGTAAGACAAATGGAATATTTCCTCTCTGTCCCTTCTGTTACATGTACCATGACAAACAGTAAGACAAATGGAATATTTCAACTCTGTCCCTTCTGTTTCATGTACCTTGACAAAAAGTAAGACAGATGGAATATTTCTAATCTTAATGGCTGATAACTCTGAAACACTGTTTTAAAAGTACCTTGAATACCGACACTGAATGGTGACACAGTGTGTTCCTGGAAATATACAGTAAAAAGCATGGGATCGACCAATTTTCTTTTCTGCAAACATTTATTCTAGTTTGCAGAGTCTACATTTTACCATTTCATTTTTGTTTTGTAATGTTTGGTATAAAAAATCCCTCATCTCCAGTTTTTAAGAGAATGTTTGTTCCATGATATACTAGGGAGCTGACTGTTTAGTGGGAAATACTTATAATTTACCATCAGTGCTCACACTGGCCATTTTAAATTAATAGCCACACATTTTTTTGTTAAGAAAATAATAGCCAACTTTAATGCGTAAGAAAATTTGGTCAGTCGTAAGAGTCAAATTTTCAACCAGGTTTTATTAAACTATCAGGGCCTCTTCTGGCTATATTTTTCTTTTTGTCACCACTTTCTCCAAGTGAAAGAAGTAGGAACCTAGAATAAAATTCATTTAAAAGTAGGATTCCAGAAACTCCTTACACATTGATAAAACAAAATATGATGGATTAAATAATGAATAGAAATATACTTTATGTATCTGTCATCTATATACAGTTTTTCTTTCCACCAACATGTATTTGTAAAGGACAGTTTTTCTCATTCGATTATGTAAAAAAAAAAAAAAAAAAAAAAATATCCGAAATTATGTACCATCCGAAGTACTATGACACCGCAGTTTTACGGCCGAAAATTCAAACATTTAATCGAAATACCATCAATTACAAACTTTTTTCATGCATTAATGTGTTTTGAATGCCAAAAATGGCCTTTCTTATCAAAGGGGAAAGAAAACACAAAGAAAACACAACCCTAATAGTAGGATAATGTAGTTTTATGTCATTAATTGTCGATCTCAAAGTTGTGACAAATTGACACGAAGCCAGGCACAATATTCAAACTTCTTTATATTGTTTCAATGTTTTAATTACTTTATTGCAAGTGTTTTCACAGTTCACAATACACATGGTAGTTTGCTACCTATCGGGATCATGATGGGATAGCTATTAATGCAGATGAACGTAGCGACTATGTTCATAATAGTGCGTGCACAAATTAATTACATCTCTTCGTAGTTTGTGTACAGAAAAACAAACAGGAAACTGCACCTACTGTTGGATGTGTAACGGATTTTCTGATTTGTCAATCGCCCGAAAGATAACAAATAACGGCATATCTGATTGGCTATTCGGTCCATTAATCACATGTTTGCGTGTATCAACAAAGCCGATTATCCGACAACGAAGTGCCAATTAAGGGAATTAACAACTTTTACAAGCGATAATTGATAAGCGCGTGGCGACATCACAGGGGGCGTGAACGGATTATCTAATGTTTATTGCAGTCATTTATTACTTGGGGTGTCAAACAGACCATTATACGAAAAATTTATAAAAAAAAAATCGCCATTTCTTGTCGACATTTCTTTAAAATAATCGACAGTATTATAAAATAATCGCAAATGGCGAACATGGCGTATGGAAGCGTGAGCACTGACCATAATGCATGTTTAACCTACTGCTGATGAATCTATAATGTTATGTTATACATACTGAACCGCTTCTCCAGCGAAGTCATAAACTTTTGTGACGGTGATGGTGGACTGAGGTTTACTGACACTGCTACTTGGTGAGGGACTGACTGTCGCCTGTAGGGGAGTGGTGGTAGTCGCTACAGGCTGAAATAGGAAGCACACAACTTTATGAAGAATATGTTTAATTATAAAGGATACATGGTGTAAATATATAAATATTCAAGAAGTATTTTGATACAATTAACAGAAAGAAGATCAAATATTAAAAATCAATATCTGAATTATCGATGCCAGCCCTATGGTATACTACTCTAGTAGGTATCCTGAGTGGAAGACTATTGATTTGATTTCCTATATGTAAACCAATTGTATATGTGAAGCAGTTGCTTGCTGATGTTTCAATTACTAAGTAATGTATCATAAATACCCACTCAAGCACTATTGTAGCATAAGTACTCAAGTAAGGCCTTAATGTATCATAAATACCCACTCAAGCACTATTGTAGCATAAGTACTCAAGCAAGGCCTTAATGTAGCATAAGTGCTCAAGCAAGGCCTTACTGTATCATAAATACCCACTCAAGCACTATTGTAGCATAAGTACTCAAGCAAGGCCTTAATGTAGAATAAGTACTCAAGCAAGGCCTTACTGTATCATAAATACCCACTCAAGCACTATTGTAGCATAAATACTCAAGCAATGCCTTAATGTAGCATAAGTACCCAAGCAAGGCCTTAATGTAGCATAAGTACCCAAGCAAGGCCTTACTGTAGCATAAGTACCCAAGCAAGGCCTTACTGTAGCATAAGTACCCAAGCAAGGCCTTAATGTAGCGTAAGTACACAAGAAAGGCCTTAATGTAGCATAAGTACCCAAGCAAGGCCTTAATGTAGCATAAGTACACAATCAACCAATATTGCAGCATAAGTACATAATCAAACACTTTAGCTTAAGAACACAAGCAAGCCCTACTTCAGCATAAGTACACAATACAGCACTATTGCAGCATAAGTACCCAAGTAAGGCCATAATGTAGCATAAGTAATCAATCAAGCCCTATTGCAGCATAGGTACACAATCAAACACTATTGCAGCATAGCAGCATAAGTACACAATCAAGCCCTACTATAGCATAAGTACACACACAACCATTATTGCAGCATAAGTACACAAGCAAACACTATTCCAGCATAAGTACACAATTAAGCCCCCTACTGCAACATAAGTACATAATCAAGCCCTTATTGCAGCATATGTACCCAAACAATGTCAAGCACTACTGCAGCATAAGTACACAATCTAGTCCTACTATAGCATAAGTACACAAACAACCACTATTGCAGTATAAGTACACAACCAAGTCCTACTACAGCATAAGTACACAAACAAGCACTATTGCAGCATATGTACATGATCAAGTCCTACTGTAGCATAAGTACCCAATCAAGGCCTTATTGTAGCATAAGTACACCATCAAGCATTATTGTAGCATAAGTACACAATTAAGCACTACTGCGGCATAAGTACACAATCAGACACTATTGTAGCAAAAGAACCCAATCAATTCCTACTGTGGCATAAGTACACAATCAAAATACTATTGTAGCATTAGTGCACAATCAAGCACTATTGCAGCATAAGTACCCAATCAAACACTATTGCAGCATAAGTACACAATCAAGCCCTACCATAGCATAAGTACACAAACAACCATTATTGCAGCATAAGTACACAATCAAGTCCTACTGTAACGTAAGTATTCAAGCATGAGTACACAATCAAACACTATTGCAACAAAAGAACCCAATCAATTCCTACTGCGGCATAAGTACACAATCAAAATACTATTGTAACATAAGTGCACAATCAAGCACTATTGCAGCATAAGTACCCAATCAAAAACTATTGGAGCATAAGTACACAAGCCCTACTATAGCATAAGTACACAAACAACCATTATTGCAGCATAAGTACACAATCAAGACCTACTGTAACATAAGTACTCAAGCATGAGTACACAATCAAACACTATTGCAATCAATTCCTACTGCGGCATAAGTACACAATCAAAATACTACTGTAACATAAGTGCAAAATCAAGCACTATTGCAGCATAAGTACCCAATCAAACACTATTGCAGCATAAGAACCCAATCAATTCCTACTGTGGCATAAGTACACAATCAAACACTATTGTAACGTAAGTACACAATCAAGCACTATTGCAGCATAAATACACAATCAAGCACTATTGCAGCAGAACTACACAATCAAGCACTATTGCAGCATAAGAACCAATCAATTCCTACTGTAGCACAAGTACATAATCAAGCGACATTGTAGCATAAGTACACAATCAAACACTATTGTAGTATAAGTACACAATCAAGCACTACTGCAGCAGAACTACACAATCAAGCACTATTGCAGCATAAGAACCCAATCAAGTCCTACTGTAGCATAAGTACATAATCAAGCGATATTGTGGCATAAGTAGACAGTCAAGCACTATTGTAGTATAAGTACACAATCAAGTACTATTGCAGCATAAGTACACAATCAAGTCCTACTGTAGCATAAGTACACAATCAAGTCCTTCTGTAGCATAAGTACACAATCAAGCACTATTGTAGTATAAGTACACAATCAAGTACTATTGCAGCATAAGTACACAATCAAGTCCTACTGTAGCATAAGTACACAATCAAGTCCTTCTGTAGCATAAGTACACAATCAAGCACTATTGTAGTATAAGTACACAATCAAGTACTATTGCAGCATAAGTACACAATCAAGTCCTACTGTAGCATAAGTACACAATCAAGTCTTATTGTAGCATAAGTACACAATCAAGCACTATTGCAGCATAAGTACACATCCAATCACTATTGCAGCATAAGTACCCTACCAAGCACTACTGTAGCATAAGTACCCAATCAAGTTCTACCGTAGCACTAGAAGGGTGTTCCAAGGAACACTTGTGTCACCTGCCAGGTTCTTATGACCGTTATGACCTTGGTTAGGTTGGAGGTTAGTTTAATAAAAAGGGGCATACCTCTGCCAAAATGAAAGTCAGAATTATTGGACATGTGTAACAACATTCTTTGAGGTAAGATGAAGCTGTGTGTGAAGTTTTACGAACATACTAGGTCAAACACTTTTCAAGTTATGGCCAGGTTAGGTTGCAGGTAAAAGTTTGATGGACGACAATGACGGACAAAGTGATCCCTAAGTGTCTGCCATGCTACGTAGGCGACACAATAAGTACCTAATAAAGTATTAGTGTAGCATAAGTACCCAGTCAAGGACTAATGTAGCGTAAGTACCCAAACAAGCAATACTGTCGTCTAAGTACCGAATTAATCACTACTGTAGCATAATTATGTACTATGTACCGAATTAATAATAGTAACACAACTTTAGCATAAGTACCTTACTAAGACTTGTTAATGATCCTAGACCCGCTGATGCCGGTAATGGCTTCTTGACAGGTCTAGTGCCTACATCTGACATAAAACTGGACCATAAACTGTCGGCTTTCTTCTTCTCGTGTTCTTCCTTCTTTTGCTCTTGCTCCAACTTAATATGTTCCAGAAGTTCCTTGTTTCCTGCATCTTGTTCTGTTGTTACACTCTCTGCTTCATCCAATTTAATACCACCAGTTCTTTTACCCCTACAGTACAATAACCATATGAGAGATAGGACATCATTTATCACACATTATATATATATCAGACCAGAGCACGTTTCTGCATGAAGACCAGTGAAAGAAAATATTGATATCTTAAAATATTATCTAATTTTTATACCACACTACATCATCTCCAAGGTCATTCGTAAAGGCTAGTGCCCCAAGATATAAATTCCTTTCTTTATATTTTGAATGCTTTTTTTCTCATTATTTATCTTTAAAATGCTCAATAAATAGAGAATAATTAACAGCATAAATTTGATACTGAATTTATGTCACGAGGGAAAAAAGTGGTAATTTGGTTAAAAAAACGAGGTCGAAGGACGGGTTTTTTAACCAAATTACCACTTTTTTCCAAGAGTGACATTAATTCAGTATCAAATTTATGCTGTTAATTATACTGTTTATTATATAACTTTACGTAAAAGAAGAAATTAAAAAATATTTTAACTTTAAACCAGTGTTTTTTTTAACAAATATGTTAAGGAAGTAGTTCCGGCAAAGTTATATCATCACTAGTGATGATCAATAAAAAAGTATATACTTTTTTTGTGTGATACCAAAAGTATGTCATTCATAGTTCAATGTAAATTTATGACAGTTATGTAATAAATATTTGTATGTTGACAAAAAAATATCTTAATTTGTGTTTCTTTTTTACAAAGAAAATCAAATCTATAACTTAAATCTCTGAAGTCTTACATTAAATGTGTGCAAATGAGTGACTATCATATAAACATTTAATACTAAACAGATGGACAAAAGTGTACACAATACCTGGGGCCTGGTTGGGCCTTCTGTGCCTTTCGTTTCCTCTTCCCGGTTTTGACAGGCTCACCATCTTCTTTTAAAGCATCTAGATTTTCTTCATCTCCGGAATTTTCTTCTTCTGAAACTGCCTCTCCATCTGAAAAGTGCACGAAGTCAAATTATAGTTTCACAATTATTTACATTCATAAAATTTGATACTTTCTGTTAAAAAACACCTGTCTAATCTGATTGATTGAATTGAATTGGATTTTATAGTCGCACCAACAGCTAAGGTCATATGGCGACTTTCCAGCTTTCACTGGTGGAGGAAGACCCCAGGTGCCCCTCCGGGCAATTTTCGTGCACGAGCTGGCACCTGGGTAGAACCACCGACGTTCCGCAAGCCAGCTGGATAGCTTCCTCACATAAAGATTCCTAGGCCCCTGAGGGATCGAACCTACAGTGGTGAGGGGCAAGTGATTTCAAGTCAGAGACGTTAACCACTTGGCCACGGACGCCCCTGTCTAATCTTTCACTGGTGGAGGAAGACCCCAGGTGCCCCTCCGGGCAATTTTCGTGCACGAGCTGGCACCTGGGTAGAACCACCGACGTTCCGCAAGCCAGCTGGATAGCTTCCTCACATAAAAATTCCTAGGCCCCTGAGGGATCGAACCTACAGCGGTGAGGGGCAAGTGATTTCAAGTCAGAGACGTTAACCACTTGGCCACGGACGCCCCTGTCTAATCTGAATAAACTTCACTTTTCAAGTAAGCTGGGCTAACTATGCATCCAATGTACCTCAATGGAAAATCCATGGGCCTTGGCTATTCCACAGACTGAAAAACATTGACAATATTTATCTTTCTTGCACTTATTTATCACTTTCCTCATTTCCCAAGGTAAGTTATTTTTGGTACTAAACTACATGTACTATAACAACGGGACAATTATGTAAATAATGTAAATATATACAAACTCAAATGTTGGCGTTTATGTGGTTTTGAACGCCTTTAGATAACGGCAAAAAAATTATCTTTGCCATTCACTACTGCCATTTAAAACCACGTAGAAGCTAAACAATTTGGGAATCAATTCACAATTAAAACTGCATTTAAGACCATAAAAATGCATGTAAAAAAACATGCTAAATGCCAGTATCTTTTTAATATATCCTTGGAAAGACCTTGACTGTACTACCCAATCCTAATGTTTGTTTGAAGACAATCAAGTTATGGCCGAGACTAGCTGCGAGAATTATAGCTCTTACGGTGTGCACCTACCATAGAGCTGCGACGTAGGTATCTGGATTAAACCCAATCAAGAGAGGTTTCTGAAGACATCAATCAATTCCTGCATAAACAACCGCCTATTTCAATTGAATAAATCTTATAAACATGCATGTATAAAACTCACCAAAGAGAAGACTATTACGCAGATCTAGGCTTTTTGTTTTTGGTAACAATTGTCCATTTCCAGCAGACATGTTTTCCTTTAGAAATATACCACGCTCTGTCCGTTCCATAATTGGAAAATTTAACATGCCCAACTCACACACCTGACAATTTCCAGTTATTGTTTTGAAGTTGTTGTTTTTGTGTGCGTCAGTTGTATTCATGAGTTGGGCGGCCAAATACGGAGAGAGATTTCAGATGACAGCAAGATATTTCGAGCGGGAAACAATGACATGTTGAAAAATATAGTTGTTTTTACAAAAATGACTATATCTGTACTTTGTCCTTCCCTTTGGGGAGTTTTGTGCACGCACGTGTGGTATTAAAGGTTTATTCAATTGAAATACAGCAGCTGTTTATGCAGGCATTGTGTGATGCATACGTGTCAAGTCTCACGCATTGGACATCACCGTGAGACACGCATTTTGATGTCAAATCACGCTCACAGGCATACATTCTACGTTCTCATGCATTCTAACAATCGGACCAAAATGTTTTTTTCTAAGTATATATTTAAAGCATATCTGCAATAAATTAAATATACTACCAAAACTCGATAAAATTTAGAATAGTTTAACCCGTATTTGTGTGACTTAAATGAATTCAATTAGAATATATGACCACATGAACAGTATTAAAGCTAAAATTCAAGCAAAGACTGTCTCGGGCTTCAGGGGTGTACACCATGAGAGCTATGATTCTCGTCGCTAGGACGAGACATGATTTATGATTTTGACATTTAACCTTTGACTGAAAATAAATCGGACATCTCCACGTTTTAACTTTTTACTGCTCAAAAATAAACAGTGCCTTGTCTGGTCACTTACGGGCAAAGCGATGTCAGTGTGTGTATGCAGTGCTCTCCAGAAAATATGAAGTAGTAGGTGAAAAATAATTGTAGGAGGCGCATTGCACACGATGTGAGATGGGAAGCGGCCCGCGAAGAGGCGAGGGGGTGGGTGTGGTAGGGGTGTCCACGCCCACTAGAGGGGTTTAGAGGCGAGGGGGTGGGTGTGGTAGGGATGTCCACGCCCACTAGAGGGGTTTGGGTTTGCCTGCGATTTTTTAAATTTTGACTGTGCAAATTGATGCGTTCTGGTGCATTTTACACTCATTTTTCATTGGTCTGTAAGGACATTTTTGTATGTACAAAGATAAATAATTCTATTTTTTTTTTGTATATTTGAGAAAAGTAGCCGGCACTTAGAGTAATAGGCGATATTGCCGGCCGCCGGGGCTTCACGTCAGGTCACTTAGAGGTAACCCGACACGGCGGTGCTGTATCCCACGGGAGACTAGAGGCTACTTCTCCCCAGGTTCGTACTCAGGGTTTGTATTACATAAGAGATGCAATCTATAAAAGCTAATGCTCTAATGGACATCATGTGATCAGCAGAAAATGTAAATATAGTGGGTCCCACATTATTTACAAAAACTTTTTTCAAACTCGCTAATGTATTACTACAGACTTATCCGGGTCTATGTTAATGTTTTCATGTAGACATTTCACTGTCAGTCGGTAGCGGCGCTAGACTATTATTACCTGTGAGTGTAATTTTAGTGTGGATTACGAGTTCAGTCCCACGAAACGGCACTTCTTTTTTTTGTACCGCTATTGAATTCCGTCGAACAATCTTCATTCTTGGTTTTATTTCGTAAATATTCAATAATGGTTGGTGTGTTATGTTTCTCAACGTAATTAGCTTGTGTTTTATAGGCTAAAAGTCTGCGAAATTAACTTTTGGACCTGGTTGTCCTTCGGTCCTTCGGGCAACCATTTCAACAAAAATTGGTTGCCCGAAAGGAAAAGTGGATGCCCGAAATGTTTCTTTTAAAACCTGAAGGCTTTATTACTCTAATGATATATGTAAACAAAGCAAAACATGATGTCTTCACAATATGTATTCATTATTCATTCATTTGTATACAAAGAAAGAAGAGTGTCTAGGTTTTTCTCTGATAAGTCACAGTCATCATAATTTTTGACTGTTCATGTTTTTTATAGTGTCAATCCGCATGCTAGAACACCCCTTTATAAAGGAACCATCAGTGCCTTATCCTGATTCTGTCTGTACACCAAGGGCATTTCATTTTACCATCTTCGGTACATTTAAGTCGCTCTCGACCAACTTGCCAAGAAGAAACAAAATTCCTGTCTCTTTTGGTTTCGTAACGCTAACTTGACTCTTGTTTGGACTCTTTCACTGGTTTACCAGGAATGGCACCCGTCTCATACCGCAACATTGACATTTTGTGACAACCGAAAACATGTTTTTAACGACGCATGCGCTAAATTAGCATATTGATGATGTTTATTTTATTCTCATTGGATGGAATAATTCATGAACCATTAGAATTTAGTGTATATTTTCCGTTGCTCTATTGATCGATTTTCATACTCGGTAAATGTGGATTCCCGAGTGACGGAATCCGACGAGGCAGTTCCGAATGGTTGCTCTATACAAAATAAAGAATTCGGCAAAATCCGATCAAAAACGAGGTTGTGACGTGTTGTGACCTTCCATAGAGGGATACAATTAATTGACCAATACCTCGTGGAGTTTATACCGGTGTCACAGTCATTTTCTCAACATCAATGAAAAAGCCGACATCGTGTTTCCTGTTAGACTTTTATACTTATTTTGATTGACAAATAGCAACTTAACACTTTTGTGATAATCGCTAGAAACATTATACACTAAAGGAAATATTATCAATTATTGTGATGTTTTTAAATTAAAAACAGACAGACATAAAAATTAATTATATAGACATAAAAATATAGAAATAATATATTATACAAATATATCTATATTTTTATGTCTATATATATATGTATATATATGTCTGTTGTCAGATTTTTTCTGTCAAAAACTTACTTCTTCAATGTATTTCTCAGATCACAGGGTTCTCCAAGAGCGCTTATACGATGGCGGGCCACCATGCTGATGTAACCTGAATCTAGACCGATTTGGTACTCTGTGGTTACATGTAGTTAAAGGGACACTGTCCGTAAGTAAGCAGATATTGAGCATAACCAAATAACTGTCTGACTTTTATTCAGTGAAATATATACATGAAAACATGAGCATAGACACTAAGAAGTCTGTAGTAATACATTCGTGAGTTGGAAAAAAAAGAGCTTAAATTATTATTTGTAAATAAAGTTTGGACCTACCGTATTTACCTTTTCTGCGATCACGTGACTTTCATTAGCGCATTAGGTTTTCACCATAGTATTTAGTGCGTAATATGTATAGCCCGCTTTGCTCAGTTGGGAGCTAGGTCGACCACTTTACGTTCACTATTATTACTGCGAGTGTAATTTTAGTTTGGGCTGCGAGTTCAAACGCCCGAAATGGTTTCTCTTTTTTTTGGTACCGCGACTGAATTCCATCAAACAATCCTGCTTTAATTAGTAAATATTCAGTAATGTTGGTGTGTAATGTTTGCGAACATAATTAGTGTGTGTTTTACAAGCTAAAATTACGGACAGTGTCCCTTTAAGTAATATCACGCAGACGCTTGTCATCCAGTCTTCAACAATAAAGTTGAATGAGATTTCATTCGAACAAAGCCGTAAAATACAGGTCTCGGAGTGGTATACACTTGGCTCTTATTGTTTTGATGGCGTTCACATCATTATACCTCGGTCTTATTAGTGTACAACGTGCTTCGTTCTGTTTGTTTTCACGACAACGCTTCAAGTTCAGAGACCCAGAAATATCTAAACAGATAGAAAGCTTCCCGGGCGCATGCTCTTCGCGCATCGTTCTCGTTAAATCGACCATTGTTTACCTCTTAATATTATATTGTATCGGACAAGAAAAAAAGCTTTGTATTCCTGGACCTGCATTCTATTAAGTTGTATCGGGACAAATAAACGCTGTTGATTCTTTTCTTTTAATTAATATTATTTCATGTAGATATCTAGATCTAATTTATTAACTTAAAAAAAAACATAAAACAACAAAACAAAAAAAACAAGCCCTAATTTTGTATGGTTAATGTAAAGATTTCTTTTATTTAAACCCCTTCTTTTTTTACATTTTCACTTTATTTTTTGTACAAGTAAATATTATGGAAAATATTGAAGAGAGGCTATGAGTCCATTTTTCTCCTACATTGTGTGTGCGTGCGTGTGCGATACCACAGCATGTATGTATGTTATTCTAAAAAATATATATGATGTATTCTTTGCGATTTTCACGAATGTGTAAGTTGCATGCAGTACTAGTCGAGGTTTGGAAAATTCTCACCCACATAAAATCATGTTTTTCATCTTCCAGTTAAAAAAACTAGTTTCGAAATAGTTGTTATAGTGAGAACGTGAAGTATGTTTATCTGAAATGGTCCCATATTTGGGTTTACACTTTCAAATGTACTGCAAGGTAGGGGTAAGGATGTTAGGGATTCGGTGCGGTATTCAGGCCTTTTTCTGCCCATTTTGGGAAAAAGATCCTGGACAAATGGGAAAATTTACGCCGTAAATTTTGCCCAATTGGGAAAAAATTTAATCGCTTTACGCCTCAAATTGGGAATTTTCATAAGTTAGTTGTACATAAATATGAGGTTGTTTTAAATGCCTGGTTTCAAACATGATAAATGATTTAAATATTGTTATTTTATAGTATTTCCTTGTAAACATTTGTATATTTGACCTGACTTTGTAAAAAAAAAAAGAAAAAAAAAGGGGAATTTTATTTCAGAATTGGGAAAAAACAACCATTGGGAACGGGTCCGATAGTCAGACCCTTGAAAATAGTAGAAAAAGGCCTGGTATTGGAGTGTGTTTTTTATCCTTTGAGAATGATAAAATGTGACTTATATTGCCAGTGCATGTATTTAAGCAACCAAATATTTTCTAACAATATACTGCTATGATATCAATGTATAAAAACTAAAATAAAATAGACTGTGTGGGGTTCGAGAGTGGGTTTTATACCCCTTCTGTCAAAGGCAAGTGAAAGAATGTAACAATGCTGGAAATTACCTTCCTTTATGGTTATACTGTTAAACAATTCTACTACACTTGTTTCACTCCAAGCGAATGTTCTTGTCTGAAGGCATTGCCACAGCTAGGTCACACTCACACAATTAAGTACCCCACCCACCAAACCCAAATTTGCCATCCAAGATAAAAAAAAATAAGCAGCCATTACGCAACTACAAATTCTCACCTGTTGGAACATAGTCATCGTCTTCTGATGAATTATAACCTTCTTCGTCTGACATTATTCAGATATAAATAGAAGTAACTCCCGGTAAGTTCGAAAAATGTGGAAAACAGTTTTTTTTACAACACCGGAAATGGGGTTGGGGTAAACAGCGAAAAGGAATGTTTAAGCGAAAAGAAGCGAAAAGGAATTCCCGCGAGCGAAAAGGAATGTGTTTATCTGTATCTGTATCTGTATGGTACACGTTTCCGTCACAATTGACGATTACAACGCGGGTTGGTTGCGCATTAATTAATATCAAATATACTAAACAATGAATTAAGTGAGAAGAAAAAATGAGTAAAAATGGATAGGAAAGGTAGAAGGAAGATATTCTTAGTCGCTAATTGCGTGATAGGCCTTCATCATCAATCCTGTCTGGCTACCGTAGCGGCCCCTGGGAATTCACCCAACCAGCATAGCACTGAGAATCACTAGAAACTAACAAACAATCAACTGGGACAGGGTTTAGAATGAAAGTTTGGAAAGCTCCTGTTTGTAAGATACCAAATCAGGAGCCTCAGCCACAGTGGCTGGTAGACTATTCCAACGACAAACTGTTCTTGGGAAAAAACTAAATTTGAGATAGTCGCTGGAAGAAGATAACTGTCTAAATTTCAAAGAGTGATTGGACCTGGTGCGAGATGATGCAGGTGTCAGGAACTTGGATGCTGGTATGTCCACTAGCCCGTGAATAATCTTAAAGAGCATGGTGAGTTGGCTCTTAGAACGCCTCGACTCCAGAGTCTCCCATTCTAGGTGCTCCAACATAGATGTGACACTGCTAGTGTTCCTGTAGCGGTTAGTGATATACCGTGCTGCCCGACGCTGAACCATCTCTACCTTCTTGATGTGCTCTTGGGTGTGAGGGCTCCAAATAGTAGAACAGTACTCTAGGGTGGGTCTTACTAGTGAGAAGTATGCCGAGGACTTTGTTTGTTCGTTGGAAATCCTCAGGTTCCTTCTCAAGAATCCTAGTGTACTGTTCGCCTTCTTGACTGTTTTGTCGATATGGAGGCTCCAATTCATGTCTTTTTGTAGCTCCACCCCGAGGTACTTTGCCGAATCCGTGGTCTCTAGGACCTGACCCTTCAGTGTGTAGTTAAAGGCTACCGGTGATCTTGATCTAGAGACTCTGAGGGTGCTGCATTTGTCTGGGTGGAAATCCATGCCCCATATACTTTCCCATTCGGCGAGTCGATCTAGGTCATCTTGGAGGTCAACACTGTCTTGTCTTGTTCTGATTGGTCTGTACAAGATACAGTCGTCAGCAAAGAGGCGAACTCTTGAATGTACGCTGTCTGGAAGGTCATTTATAAAAATGAGGAACAACAGTGGGCCTAATACCGTGCCTTGAATACCGTGCATTGAGGTACTCCGCTAATAACTGGCACACTGTCTGAAGTAATATATGTAAATGTATGTCTGAATTTAGTTGTTTAGTGGCAGAATTATTATATTTTTGATTAATTAAACATGATATAAATATATCAGTATACTGTATTAAACGCAATTATGAAAATTAAGATGCAATTAAGAAAGAGATACAGTTTACTCGGGAACAAAAAGGAAATCCGTGAGCGAAAAGGAAATTACTAGTATATGCATGTCTTAATTAGGCTTATTAGTTAGTATCATATGTTTGTTTAATTAAACAGGATATAACGGGGCCGATATTACTATATCAATATACTTTATTAAACCCAATTATGACATTTAATATGAAATTAAGAAACAGGTGTAGTCTATTCGGGAACGAAAAGGAAATACCGCGAGCGAAAAGGAATTTGTGTGCTATTTATGTGATATAGTAATGTCTTAATTACGTTGCATAATGACGTAATTATTTCAATGTTAGATTAATTTAAAACTACTTTTATCTATCAATATATTTAACTATGAAATCAAGAAAATGCAGCTTAAGGTGGAGCGAAAAGGAATTTCCGTAAGCGAAAAGGAATTTGTGCAGTATAATTAAGCTGTTCTGTGAGTCCCGTTATTTAAAAAAGATGTATACTTAATATAAAGAAATTGTAAATGACAAACTAGTTATTAAGTATTACAAATCATTTTAATTTCATCTTTTTAATATTTATTTCATATTGAAAACATAATCATTTAACAAAAATGCAGGTACATTACACTATCCTTTATGCTTTATCAGCGACATTAACAGTTCTAAACATTACTCCACAAGTTTGCGTTTAGCATTTGGTGTGCGGGACCTTTCTGCTCGCTTTCTTTTCACTTGATTTGGTTTCTTCCCAGCGGTCGGGGTTCGCAGGATGGTCCTGGTGCCATCCGACGACACTGTTTGGTTCAGTCGTCGGCCTTTGTCGTTAAGAAATTTGTCTTCTGTTTTTCGTTTATGGTCCTCCGTCCAGCTCACCCAAGTGTCGATATCCGTCCTGTGGTGACGGAACGATTCATGTAGCGTGAAGTTCCCACAGCCCCGAATTGCTCTACACGTTTCTTCTTTTTCCGACTGAATTATATTATACATTGTTTTAATGAAGTCAGGCAATGAACTCTGCTTCCAGTTTGTTGCTGATTTCAGAATGTGATTTGCGCTTTCGCAATTATTGTTTGTCCAGTATGAATTTATTTTGCCGTTTTTTGATGGTTCTATTACATGATTTTTGATTAATGGCAGTAGTCGTGTGTCAAAGTAGGGTTCAAATTTCTTCTCTCCAACTTTATCGTCGTTGGCACTGATTAATTGTTTGATTGTTTTCAGCCTACTTTCATATGTGTCAATGTCGGTAGCTGATGTCAAGCCTTTGTCTCCAAATAGTTCATTTAACACAATTTGTCTCTCTTTTATTGGAATTCCGACTTGATGTTCCATGAAATCTTTCGCATTTTGACGTAAATGTCGTGTGCAGAGAACGTGTTCAGCTCCCGGAAAGCAGCGTCTGACGGAAGCCTTAATCGCATGTTCATCGTCTGATCCGATTACTAGGTGAGAAAGTTCCGTGTCGGTAAGTTGATCCGCAATGTGATGCATAAAAGAAGAATATGTTTTAGTACTAGAATTACTGTGGATAAAAGTTGGTCCAAATGTTATGGGATGTTCGTTTGTAGATTTTTTTATTACTGACAGATTTTTGTATACAGATGGAGTCACGTGAAAATCACCAAGGTTGTAGGTTTTGTCCAGGCCTAATACGGTGCCACCATCTTTGCAGCAAAACCGTTTAATATCCCTTATTTGCTGTTCCGTGTAAATGATGACACTGGGAGGCATACCCTTATGGTGCTGTACAGCTCTCACAAAGTCATGCTCTTGCACCATGTTCTCCACGGATAGTAGATGATATGCAGCGTTGTTTCGAGAAAGGGAAGACGTTCTCGCCTTTTTGTCTTCATTGTACTTGAAGTTTCTTATTTGATCAATGTTTCTTTGTTTTTCAAAATCATCCTTTGTTCTGATATTAAATTGCCTTTCAACTTCCTTAGGGGGCATATTCTTTACTATTTGTTTGATTTCAGTCCTCATCGACTCCTTTGTCTTAATAAAATGTTCATTGCCTGAAGGTTTCTTTACATTTCCATGAAACTGTCTCTCGGGAAATACACCAATGTACTCTACAATGGCAACATCAGTGGGTAGTGTTTGCACTGAAGACGGAACATGTCCAAACCACGTCACTTTCTTTTTAAATTGACTGGGACCCAGCGGAGAGGCTTTAAGTGTTGTGTACAATCTGTGAACTTCTAGTATTTCTCCTTCTGACGGTTGCGGTTGAATTGGTACAAATGTACGTTTTCTATTTGACATTATTTCTGTACAGAATATACCGTCCTTTTTCACAATTGATTTTAGCTTATTGTCTGTTTGCACATACAGAGATTTTGGGCTTGAGCCTTTCTTCCAAGATCCACAATCGTCCCAAAATTCAGATTTTTGTCCCTTTGAACGCTTGTCGCTGTTTTTTGAATTATTTATTACAAAATACCTGTTTGATTTCCGGCCTACTGGAATTTCATTTAGCACAGAATACGGGCCACGGAATATAAGAAGAGTTTCATTTAAGTCCAATAATTTGTTTTTCAATGGGCCGTCTTCGTTTAAAGAGGCTCTACCTATATCTTTTTGTCCACCAATTGATATAAACTTTACTTAATTATAAAGAGGACTATGAAAAAGGTAAATGGCAATAGTTTCACCCAATGTAATATGCGTTTTGCTGGGGAAAAACAGGATTGAAAAATCGGATTTTTTAAATTGTATTCGTAATTGTTTTAGACAAGCCGATTGCGGAGATTTTCCGATATTATTCGTTTACAATCGGAACTACCTCGTCTGATTAGCGAAGAGTTCCGATCGATTCGTTTGCTATCGGAACTGCGCCGAATAGTTTGTAATCGCATTGCGCATGTCCTAGAAAATCCGTAAAAACTCGTAGTTCTCCGGCAGGAATAAACGGTTTCACCCCTAAAAAGTTTATTCCCCGGGGAATAAAGCAGGAGTATATATAGAGCGGCGATGTTTTGAGATAAATGATTTCATGTAGCATTCGTGCCTTGCGAGGGAGAGTATGGCCCCTGAAAAGGGTTTTCTTTGGGGGCGTAATGCATTAGAAAATGGGGCTTGGTACTGTTTTGGGGAAGTGTCTTAAAGTGGGCTATTACGGAATGAATCGCATTACACTACATTTCTTTTTCACCCCTAAAAACTTTATTCCCCAGGGAATAAAGCAGGAGTATATATAGAGCGGCGATGTTTTGAAATAAGTGATTTCATGTAGCATTCGTGCCTTGCGATGGAGAGTATGGCCCTGGAAAAGGGTTTTCTTTGGGGGCGTAATGCATTAGAAAATGGGGCTTGGTATTGTTTTGGGGAAGTGTCTTAAAATGGGCTATTACGGAATGAATCGCATTACACTACATTTCTTTTTCACCCCTAAAAAGTTTATTCCCCGGGGAATAAAGCAGGAGTATATATAGAGCGGCGATGTTTTGAAATAAGTGATTTCATGCAGCATTCGTGCCTTGCGAGGGAGAGAATGATCCTGGAAAAGATTATACAATTATTACTTCTTTCATACCAATGCTGTACAAATGAAAAGCTAAGGTAGGGCCTCAAGTTAAATACCTCAGTTCATTAGACATGAAACCTGCATGACGTGAATAATCAATTCACATGTGTTTCTCCTACAGGGCAGTGGACAAACAGTGTTTGAAGTAAATGCTCAGTGTTGTAATTAGTTCAATAATTGAAAGTGTTATATTGCAGGTGTACTGTCTACACCTGTCAAGCAGGGGCAGATGTAACCATTTTTACGGGGCTATTCTGTCGATGGCAAGAAATCACATGTTTAAAAACGTCGCCGCTTTGCATATACTCCTGCTTTATTCCCCGGGGAATAAACTTTTTAGGGATAAAATGAAGATGTAGTGTAATTCGATTCATTCCGTAATAGCCCATTTTAAGACACTTCCCCAAAATAGTACCAAGCCCCATTTTCTAATGCATTACGCCCCCAATGAAAACCATATTTCAGGACCATTCTCTCCCTCGCAAGGCACGAATGCTACATGAAATCACTTATTTCAAAACATTGCCGCTCTATATATACTCCTGCTTTATTCCCCGGGGAATAAACTTTTTAGGGGTGAAAAATAAATGTAGTGTAATGCGATTCATTCCGTTATAGCCCATTTTAAGACACTTCCCCAAAATAATGCCAAGTCCAATTTTCTAATGCATGACGCCCCCAAAGAAAACCCTTTTCCAGGGCCATACTCTCCCTCGCAAGGCACGAATGCTACATGAAATCATTTATTTCAAAACATCGTCGCTCTATATATACTCCTGCTTTATTCCCCGGGGAATAAACTTTTTAGGGGTGAAAAAGAAATGTAGTGTAATGCGATTCATTCCGTAATAGCCCATTTTAAGACACTTCCCCAAAATAATGCCAAGCCCCATTTTCTAATGCATGACGCCCCCAAAGAAAACCCTTTTCCAGGGCCATACTCTCCCTCGCAAGGCACGAATGCTACATGAAATCATTTATTTCAAAACATCGTCGCTCTATATATACTCCTGCTTTATTCCCCGGGGAATAAACTTTTTAGGGGTGAAAAAGTAATGTAGTGTAATGCGATTCATTCCGTAATAGCCCATTTTAAGACACTTCCCCAAAATAATGCCAAGCCCCATTTTCTAATGCATGACGCCCCCAAAGAAAACCCTTTTCCAGGGCCATACTCTCCCTCGCAAGGCACGAATGCTACATGAAATCATTTATTTCAAAACATCGTCGCTCTATATATACTCCTGCTTTATTCCCCGGGGAATAAAGTTTTTAGGGGTGAAAAAGACATGTAGTGTAATGCGATTCATTCCGTAATAGCCCACTTTGACACACTTCCCCAAAACATTACGAATAGCCCGGATTACTAATGTCTGAGGTTATTAAGTCAGTCATGTGATTCGATTGAAGAAAGCGTCTGAGTGATCATGATCAAGAGAAACGCAACCGGAAGTGCTATTCTGAGGAATGCATTTTTGTGGAAAAACTTTGTTCCTCGCGGGGAATAAAGCAGGATATTGCCAAACAGGTTTGCTTTGCTTTTAACTTATTTAATTTTAAACATAGAAATTATTTTTATCCAATTCTTGTGATAAATAATTTCGGAAATATATTCCAATAAATATTTTGACCAATAAAAATACGTTTTAATCTTCTCTCCGTACAAATTGAAAGTGAAAATAGAAAACGTCAGTTTTGACCAAGGGCAGCATGATTGATACGTTTAAGTTTGACAATTTCTTTTCTGTAGTTTACTCTTTTATGTTTGCATGATAAGATTTATTTCCAGTCGGTTATATCATGGATATAAATACTGTAGGTGAATGTAGATGGAAATTGTTGTTGTTGTATATTCATTTGTTGCCAAATTATATAACACTGGCTATGGTCTCTATGTGCTTCTTTAATTACATTTGCGTTCACTTTGTACTAACACTGTTGTGTGTTGATGTTAAGCAAGTTTAAATAATTAATTATGGACAATGAGTCTTCCAGAATTTCTTAGAAATACTCAAAATGCCATTCTAATCTCCATCATCCATGTTTGTTGCATGTGCTGCACTGTCTATGTTTCCCATTAGAACTTGTAGGTTTATACGATATACTTCCAGACTGTCTCTTGCTATAATATGTTCAACTGTATTTTCAAGCTGTGTTCTTTCTGTAGTAAATCTGTCACAACCGTATAAATAGTGTTCAATAGTTTCTTTCACCTTACAAAATTCACATAGCTCTGACTTTTCAGGGTCTATTTTACTCATATAATGGTTAAAAAACACAAAATTGTATTAAAATACTAGAAAATGTCTCTCGCCCTGCACTCAAAACTGTTGTGTTGGGCAAGCAGGCGAGTGGAATTTTCCACCTCTGCGATGACTGGCATTTGATATTTAACCAAAAAACTTTTATTTTGGTCTCAGATATGTGTACTGAAAATGGAGATATGTTTAACATATTTTTAGTAGTTATTTTTTAATGCTAAAAAACACAAAATTGTATTAAAATACTAGAAAATGTCTCTTGCCCTGCACTCAAAACTGTTGTGTTGGGCAAGCAGGCGAGTGGAATTTTCCACCTCTGCGATGACTGGCATTTGATATTTAACCAAAAAACGTTTATTTTGGTCTCAGATATGTGTACTGAAAATGGAGATATGTTTAACATATGAACACGTTTTTCTTATCAGGACTTGGTGTAATCTGTGTATTATTTAAATCTCTAACTGCTTCTTTAGTAATGACATATATGATGTTCAAACTCATGAACTGATTGTGTATTGGTATTGGTATTTAGAGTTGGCTACTAGTCTTAAGAAAACGTTTATATAATATAATTAAGTCTTAAATTTATGTATTGAAATTAGTAAAAAAACAACAGAACACGTCATTTATTAAAAAGGTGTCAAAGTGTAACTATTTGATACCCTTTTGAAATCAACCATTTCGATTTATTTATGACATGATGTTCAAACTTGCGGGTTGATTATAGCATTTTTCCGTTGATATCGTGGCTCGTTTTGAATTTAAAGAAAACGTAGCATACAAACACGTATTTTATTAAAAGATGTTCGTAGAGATAGTATGATACTCACTTACCTGTACGCATATCCATGATTGTTTTACAATAACATATTTTTGAATTCCTACATTTACATGTACATGTCACACTAAATCTTAATCATGCATTGTCCAGAGTCCTTGTTATATATAAGGACACTGATTGTCTCATGAAAAAACAACAACTCCGATTTATATGTCAATTTTAAAAGATTTTTTTTTACTAATTTTACGCGTTAAAAATGCCCTTTTTTTTATTACTGACATAGACAAAATTGTATTTTACCAATAAATGTGAACAATGATTATGTTTCGACTCTTTATTTTCAGTTTAACCATTGAGATTGCAATCCTGGACTAACAATATATGATTGAGAATGTGGACTCCCAGTAAGACGTTGTCATTGCCTGGATAATTATGGAGAGCGACTTCAAGGTTGACGAGCTCGACTCAATTATAAATATCATTGGATTGAAAAAAAATGAGCCACTTGCTAGCTTTTTTGGTATGATTAAAAAATATACATACTAGTATCGATAGATTTAAATTACCATATTCAGCCTAATTACCGCACGCTGTAATTTTTTCAAAATTGTTATAAAAAGATGTGAAAATGTCTGTAGTAAGCGCACACTAAAAAAATGACCAGGTAAGAAATCGAGCAAAGATGAATCTGTACGATATATGGCAAATCTGTAGGATACATACTCATTAATAGAGAAAAATCTCCCAGCATTTATCTTTAATATGATCAATCACTCATAGAGAAAAAATGAAAAAGTATTCTTAGCTGTTTTTGTACCATGACGTCAGAAAACTGTTTTGCCCAGTTAGATACAGTTACTGAGGCTGGTTTTGGCACGAGACCTGTAGACAAGTTTGTCAACAGTGAAAAGTGAACGATAATTGATGACTCAGAAATCCTCTTAGCGTACGGTTATAGAGGCATGTGCAGTAATTAGGTCGAATACGGTAGCTTATTAATCATTTGACCCTGCAAGCTATTCCTTTGTGCATATCCTGAAGCAGTGTTTGTTGAACTTAATAGTACATTATTTCATGAGTTTACTTTCTGTGACACTAGAGGTGCGGGGTATTACCGGTATACCGGTTTAGCTTGGGTCCGTATCGATACTTCGGCTCTTTCCTTGACGAGAAATATACGGAAATTACTGAGGAAAAAATTATTGTTTTTTCTCTAATTCACGTTTGTTTGCTGCTTCATCGTGAAAATAACACATTTAATCAAACAATTAAAGATATAACTATAGACAATCTCATTAAAAATAAGTAAATGAAAACAATTAAAAATAATAACAAACTGTCAAGTGGCAAAATTATGATTCTTATGGCTACTTATGGAGCTATTAGAGTAGTCATTATGGCTACTTATGGAGCTAGTAGTATAGTCCTATGTTAATATCCTGCAATATATGAATTCATGTTTTTGCAGCTATAAAGCTTACACGGTATACCTTGGTCATGGTTCTCAATAGACTTTAAAACTGAAGAGTCATATGACCCATGACTCAAAAATCCCAAGGGTCAAATTTGAAATGTCAAAAGTCAAATATAACTCGAACAAATCGAAGCGCCGTTTTATAAAACATCCTTTAATAACTTTAATTTTAGTGAATTCTGTAAATATTTTATTGCCAAGAAAGGTGTGCAAGGATGTACATTTGAACTTAAAAAACTACTTAGCACTATTCCATTTTACAATAATGTGTCATTATGTCAAAGATTCAAAATTATGTAAGGCTGTTTGATAAATTGGGGTCCACATTTGTTAATATTATAAGTTATTGGTGTTATTATATATTATAAGTTATTGGTGTTTTTATAAGACAAGCTCTCTTATTTTCTGCTTCTTCGGGGTCAGACAGTGCAACCTCAGACAGTGCACTCTCAGACAGTGCATCCCAAACAGGCTGTTTCGTAGACTGCGATGACATAAACGAAAATATACTTCTTTGAGCCATTTGTGTATACATAAATTAATAAAGTCCGTTGGTATGTACCTCAGTATTTCCTAAAAAACACGGTACTTTGTTTTTTGCGGTACCCAACTCGCGCGGTACGTGACACGTTACAGCTATTTATTTGGCATAGATCTAGTCTCTTGATTGGATTGCGTAATTCTCAGATTTATAAAACTTCAGAAAACTTTGCCAATTGTTTCATTTTAATATTAGGTATATTTTGCCTTGAAATATTATAGAATTTAATTTAATTAGTGCACAATTGATTAGTCCTTCAGTTTTCTGTATTATACAAACAGCTGAAAGAATGTAAATACTAGTTAATTTTTGAACATGATTCTGAAAAGTTTATGCACCAGTAATTCTTCTTTTTATAATTAAAAAATTCACTTGGATGTATTAAAAACAAATTTCCTTTTGAAACTGTTTAAATTCTCGTAACTGCTCAATAAAACCAATGGAAGAAAGTGATCAAAAGTTTGAGTACAAATTACTACCTTAAACCCAGCTATAATAAAATTTGCATTTCATTTTAAACACTATTAAATCATTTTAGAATTATTTTATTATTAGAATTTTGTGTTTCTGGGTTTCAAGAACCTCATTACTCATCCAGTAAAACCTCAGTGTGTTCTGAGAATGTAATGAGCTTTAAATTAACTGGTTTCATTGGTCCAATTGTTATCACTGAATCAGTCGGAATGCTTCATTCATATTTTCATTTGATTGCTTCTATCAGCAATCAAATGAAACCCTGGTATTATGACATCACGTCATGCTATTATGACGTCACGTCATGCTATAATGATGCAACTCAGTGTGTTCTCAGAACTGAATGAGTCTTTTAATTGCGGTGAGAAACAGATTACAACTGTTTGTATCACTCATTGAGTAATGGGTTTATAGAAACCAAGAATAACAAAATTCTAAAAATAAAATAATTCTAAAATGATTTAATAGACTGTTTTTAATGAAGTACTACAAACAATGAATTTCCTTTTAAAAAACGTAATCAAAGGAACACTGTCCATAAGTAAAGATATATTGAGCATTGGCCCAAATAAGTATGTAGTATTAAATTTGTTAAATTTGAAAAATAAAATATTTTATAAATTCTTTTGGGATCGCGTTATTTACATTTCGGTTGCGCAATATTTATTTTCTGTTGGTCATGTGATACTGTTAGCGCATTAGGTTTTAAACACAATATGTCTTGCGTCACATAACTATCCCGCTTAGCTTCATTGGTAATAAATTAGTCTTACCCGCAAGTATAATTTGAGTGGACTTTGAGTTTTATTCCTAATTTTGATAAAGCATCATCAAAAAAACTGACCAATCAGTGACCAGAAATAAGACATACCTTATACATTCTGGTAGGTGATAAACTCGGTCTTTATCGTTGATGTTCAACCAAGTTTACTGTTAAAATTAAGGTATATACAGTGTGATTCTTTTAAAACCCTGCATATTTCATGTTCATTCATACAAATTTATTCAATATATGTATCTTTCAAAATCAAAATATTGAAAATTATTGTCTTTTTACTCGGCCAAAGAATTTTATTTTACTATAGAACCGAGGGATAAAAACTGAGTAATACAAATTTTATCACGGTCACCTACTGAAAATAAGATAAAATCTCAACATCTCTGCAATGAAAAATTATGAATTCAGTAAATATTCCATAATGGTAGTTGCGTAATGTTTGTCAACGTAATTATTTTGTATTTTATAAGCTAACAGTTACGCTAATGCAGCTTTGATTATCTAGTTTGAGTTTAACATATATTACATCTATTTACAAAAATGTTACTTTCAATTTGCAGAGATATGGTACAACGTGTTTCTGTGGGCGTTGTTTTCCTCCCTGTTTGTACACATTATTGCTGCCTTGATAGCCTTGTGTCGGTTACGCAAGCACACAATTGGCAGATGGATTCCACTAGCTGTATTTCTGATGGGTTTATTATCCCCATGTACCCTTGGAGTCGTAAGCAGTAAGTAAAGTAATCCTTTATCATATTATTGTGGAGCGTCTCCGTGGCTGAGGGGTTAACGACATTGCTACGGGTTCGAATCTGACTGGGAGCTCGACTTGTGAGGAATTGTCGATTCTTACGGATGGACTGGTGGGGAGTGTACAGTACTGGTTCTACCCAGGAAGAAGTGGGTGGTTTGCCTCCACCACAAAAAAATCGGCCGTCATATATAACCTTACATATGTTGAAAATGACGTAAAACACCATACAAACAAACACCATACAAACAAAATATTGTATTCGTTTTAGCACTCACATAATACCATATTCGATCGTACAAGTGGACTGGGCACTTGAGTATTTCTGAAAAAGAGGCGCTTATTAAAGGGACACACGGCAGTCTTCAAGCCTTAATCAAGCATTAAAATAGCCTCTCCATTTATTAATCCAGTATCAGTTTGGCCTTAAATCTGCTTGCATGTATTTAGGGGCTATTAAATTAAAACAAACATGGGACCCAGGAAGGCACTTTTGAAATTGAACACCCACCTGTATATGCAAAATATAGTTAAAGACCCAAATTTTGGGAAAAAAGCGTTCACCCATAGATGTTTATTAAATTGCCTTCCTGGGGTCCCGAATATATTTTAGTGGAATAGCCCTAAATAAAATTTTGAGTTTTCAACTTTTTTCGTTTTTACCATAGGTTTGAATATATTATTGGTGAAATGTAATCAACAGTTAGTAATGTTCAAAAACAATTTGCTTTATACTATTCACTTATAATTAATATTAGCGATTGAACAAATGCATTTTATATAGAAAAACTAACGAGATGCAGCATGTTTATGAAAAATCAAGATTGTCAAGCATTCCTTTAAAAACTATTACGTAACTTTTTTCCCTTGGCATACACTCCAAACTCTGTATCGTCTTTTATTGCATACACTTTACAAACTCTGTTTACCTTCAATGTAACTGTAAATAGAGTTTAATTAACATTGTTGAAGTGATACGGGAAATAATTCCCGAGTGAGAAAGATTCTTGCGATATCGAAACGAGTGTGTTTTCGCACGAGTTTCTATATCGCAAGAATATTTCTCACGAGTGAATTATTTTCAGTATCACGACAAAAATGTTAATTAAACTATATAATATATATTCTGTGATGAATTTCTTTCCAATCGTCTTTTGACACAAGTATTCCTTCTTCTGTCACTCCTTTGGCGACAGCGTGGAGTAATATCATGACGTCAATTCGTGACGTCTATCGTTTAGTTCATAACATTTGGCTACTGTGCTATCTTGCACAGTAGAGGAAGGGATATGTTATAGATTTTCTCAAACTGGGAAATTTCTATAATTCATCACAGAATATATAATATATGTCAATATTCGTCCATATCTGACTTTCAAAGTCATATTGGGATTGATACAACGTACAGGTTCATGTACATTTCATACATTATGTCACACAAAATATGTCACGTGACAAAAGTAATTGTGGTACGTAAGTTGGCGTCTTTACTATCCCGGCCACGGATACGCTGATAACATGATTAAACATCAGATCTAGTTAAAAATATATTTCTTTAAGATTTCAAATGGCATTACTCTGTAGATGTTGACTAATAGTGTATTGGTATTATGTTGTAATGCCCACAGCAGAGTACTCTAAGTTTGGTTTTATAACACACATTTGCTTTGTGTTTATAACAGGTGCAGCGATAGCAGGGTTCTACAGGGCGTCGGACGTGGAGATGATGCCCTTCTATGCCCTGCTGTGGGGACTCGGACAAACCATCGTTGGCATCGTGTTCTCATTTACAAGAATTCTAGCAACATTATGAGGCTTTTGCAGTATTATACTTCTGTTGGGAATGATATGGATTAATGACGGGCCAAATGCTACAAACTTTCACTTACACTCTGCCATATTTTACATGGAGGGCGGGGCTCAGCAACATTAACATAAGGGACAAGGTGTGGCCTCTGCATCTTCTGCATAACATCAGCATTCTTCGCTGTGGCAAGTTCAAGTTAGAACGTTTAACAGCAGCTAGTATTGCATAAGACAAGCTGACAGCTGTGTTGTATGGTAACTGAGTATGTCTTGACAGCTGTGTTGTATGGTACCTGAGTATGTCCTGACAGCTGTGTTGTTTGGTGGTACCTGAGTATGTATTGACAGCTGTGTTGTATGGTACCTGAGTATTTTCTGACAGCTGTGTTGTATGGTATCGGAGTACAACTTGACAGCTGTGTTGTATAGTACCTGAGTATTTTCTGACAGCTGTGTTGTATGGTATCGGAGTACAACTTGACAGCTGTGTTGTATGGTACCTGAGGAAGTCTTGACAGATGTGTTGTATGGTACCTGAGGAAGTCTTGACAGCTGTGTTGTATGGTACCTGAGTATAACGTGACAGCTGTGTTGTATGGTACCCGAGGAAATCTTGATAGCTGTGTTGTATGGTACCTGATCATGACTTGACAGCTGTGTTGTATGGCACATGGGTATGTCTTAACAGTTGTGTTGTATGGTACCTGAGTATAACATGACAGCTGTGTTGTATAGTACCTGAGTATGCTTGACAGCTGTTGTAAGGTACCCGAGTATAATTTGACAGCTATGTTGACAGTATAACTTGACAGTTGTGTTGTATGGTACCTGAGTATAACTTGACAGCTGTGTTGTATGGTACCTGAGGAAGTTTTGACAGCTGTGTTGTATGGTGCCTGAGGAAGTCTTGACAGCTGTGTTGTATGGTACTTGAGTATGTCATGACAGCTGTTTTGTATGGCGCCTGAGAAAGTCTTGACAGCTGGGTTGTATGGTGCCGGAGGAAGTCTTGAAAGCTGTGTTGTATGGTACCTGAGTATAACTTGACATCTGTGTTGTATAGTACCCTAGTAAGCTTGACAGCTTTTGTAAAGTACCCGAGTATAACTTGACAGCTGTGTTGACGGTATAACTTGACAGTTGTGTTATATGGTACTGGAATATAACTTGACAGCTGTGCTTTATGGTACATGAGGAAGTCTTGACAGCTGTGCTTTATGGTACCTGAGTATGCTTGACAGCTGTGTTGTAAGCTACCCGAGTATAATTTGACAGCTGTGTTGTTTGTCATGACAGCTGTGTTGTATGGTGCCTTTAGGAAGTCTTGACAGCTGTGTTGTATGGTGCCTGAGAAAGTCTTGACAGCTGTGTTGTATGGTACCTAAGTATAATTTGACATCTGTGTTTTATAGTACCTGAGTATGCTTGATAGCTGTTGTAAGGTACCCGAGTATAACTTGACAGCTGTGTTGACAGTTGTGTTGTATGGTACCTGAGTATAACTTGACAGCTGCCTTGTATGGTAGCTGAGAAAGTCTTGACAGCTGTCTCTATATGTTACCTGAGTATGCTTGACAGCTGTGTTATAAGCTACCCCTGAGTATAACTTGACAGTTGTGTTGTATGGTACCTGATTATGACTTGACAGCTTCGCTGTATGGTACCTGAGTATGCATTGACAGCTGTGGTGTGTATGGTACCTGAATATAAATTGACTGCTGTGTTGAGTATGGTACCTGCTATTTCTTGACAGCTGTGTTGTAAGGGTTCCTGAGTATAACTTGAACAGCTTTGTAGTAAGGTACCCAAGTATAACTCGAAAGCTGTGCTGTATGGTTCACTGAGGAAGTCTTCGAACAGCTGTGTTGTATGGTACATGAGTATGCTTGACCAGCTGTGTTGTATGATACATGACTTAAAATTTGACAGTGTATGGTACCTGAGTTATAGCTTGACAGTTGTGGTGTGTGGTACCTAAATATAACTTGACAGACTTGTGTTGTATGGTACCTGAGTATGCCTTGACAGTTGTGTTGTGTGGTAGAACTGTGTGGCTTGACAGCTGTGTTGTATGGTACCTGAGTATAACTTATCAGTTGTGTTGTATGGGTACCCGAGTATGGCTTGACAGCTGTGTTGTTATGGTACCTGAGTATCGTCTTAACAGCTGTGTTGTACTGGTACCTGGGTATGTCTTGACACCAGTGTTGTATGGTACCTGAGTATAACTTAACAGCTGTGTTGTATGGTACCTGGGTCTTTGTCATTAATCACTGTTTACATATATCTATGTACTAAATATGATGTACATGTGTATTTATGTTTATGTATTGTAATTTGTTCTGTGAAAGTGCAAGTTGAATCTATTGTCAGAACTTGTGATGCAAACCCTCATTTCTTTTTTGTGTATATGTTTGTGGTAGAAAATGTACAATAAAATATATTTGAACTAACGCTGTGTTTGTAATGTTGTTCGATCAATAGATCTTGATCGATCATCCGACCAGTTATGCCTTTGATCTAATCGATTACATTTTCATGAGTCCAACTTTACCTCGGTTGTTTGAAAAGTAGTGGCTTATTTCGTATTTCATTCTCTTTACTATAAAATATACAAGAAAATAAAAATTACATAATTTTGCAACAAGAATACACAATATTTATAGTGCGTATCACAACTTATATGGGGATGCCAGAGTTGTGCCGTCGTCCTGTCAGTCGTTTAACTTTTGTTTCAAGACTGACAGGGGCCTTCTTTTTTCATCCGATCCTTTACCCAAACTGTACCAGATTGTTACTAT